>JAOTQR010077674.1:0-11959 GCA_025774065.1 Solanum ossicruentum | reverse complement strand
GGATACTAGTGGGTAGTGGGTGTATGAGAGATATTTAAGTACATGGTTTATTGTATGATTTTGGCACTTGATCAGGCAGCGAGACCGTATTATTTTATGTACGATGTGATTATTAGGCGGCAGGACCGCAACGAAGGCCTTGTCGGCCCGCACTCATGTATATGTATAAAGAATTAGGTATTGTATTGTTGTCTGGGATGCTGCTGAGTTTTATTTGCATGTGAGGTTAGCTAATAAAATAGAGGAAAACTCTGCCGAAATTCCGGTAGGTGTCCAGGTCGGTTAAATGAAGAAATTCGGGTTAGTATGTGTCTAGGTGACCCTATCGGGCACCGGTCACGACCCTAGGTTGGGATGTGACAATATGTAGACTAAATTGTTCCATGTCTTCTTCTGTATATGTCATAGGTTATTCTATATACTAAGTGATCTTCTATTAATAATTTTATTGGTATTTGAGTTCTATCTCTGTGCCAATTTTCTAATGGATTTTCATTATATATTTCTCTAAATTCATTATTCATTTCCTCTTTTATGCTTGTTGTATTTATATTTATTTTATCTTATTTTTTGTTCGGTAGTGGTTGTATAATTTTACTATCTCCCTTTATACATGGTATTAGTTCTTTTTGCTTTCCTATAGTTCTCTTAGCTATTATTTTTTGATTACATGGGTAGTTAATATTAAATATTTTTCTGTAATGGTTATGGGTTCATAATATTTTAAAAATTTTCTATATCCTATTATAATGTCATGTGATATATCATCGCATGGATACATTACATTTATTGTTATTTCCTTATCCCATATTTGTATTACAATTTTTATTTCTTATTGCTTTGTGTCTTATTAGATTTCTTTCTTGGTTAAATCCTGTTATAACTATAGGAGTTTTTAAATCCTTTCAATTTTCTTCTGGTAATACATTTCTCTTACATATATTTGTATTAGCTCCTGTATCAATGTATGATGTGTAATATCTACAATTATATCCTTCACATTTTATTTTAATTAATATTTGTATTTACTCAAAATTCATATGTGTCTTCTTAGTTCATTTATATTTTCTTCATTCTCTCTTTCTACTTTAATTGTTATAGTGTCTATTGTAACTTCTAAACACGTTTCTATTAGGTTCCATGGTTCCACACTATTTATCCATTTAATTCCTAATATGATCTCTAATCATTATTTATAAATTCCAAAGGTATATTAAATATAACTTCCTTTATTTCTATTGTACTATTTATTCTTCCTATGCTCATTACTTCTCTTTGCGTAAAAAAATTAGTGTCTCTATGATTACTTTTTTCTACAATTTCTGTGGTATTTATTAATTCTTCTAATATATAATTTTCTCCTGCGTTTGTAGCTATTAGAATAGGTACTATTATTCCAATCCCATTCTTATTATCTTTCCTTTTATATAGTAATGATTTTCATAATATTTATTAGGTACCTTTATTATTTTTAGTTCTCTTTTACTTATGGATTTCTTCTTTTTACTAAATTAAAGGTTACTAATTCTAAATCTTCTTTCTAGTTTGGTTGTATGTACCTTTGTTCTTTTCTAGGTATTTCCTTTAAAATAGGTTTAAAGGCTTCACTTATATATATTAATCCTTCTTTTTTGTTTTTATTTATTCCTGGCTTATTGCTTAATACGTATAACTGTTTTGCTTTTATAGTTAATACTTTACTTCCTGGTAACATTTTTATACCATTAATTTTTCAATAAATTATTAATACTTTATCTATATTTTCTTCACTCATACTTATATTAAAATAGGGTTTAAATAAGAATTTAGCTTTTTGGTATATCAAATTTCCTGTTAATTGCGTCATTATAGATTGTTCTATGAGATATGTTATTCTATCGTCTACTAAATATATTTGTATAGGTGTATCTATACCTTCTTTTAAGTGTGCATACAACATCATTTGTATTCCTCCAAAATAGTAATATTTTAGATTATGTTTATTTTTAATGTATTTTGTTTCTTCATCTATCAATTCTTTAGATACTAGAGGTATCATTGTTTCCCACTAATGTGTTTTATATCTAATACGAATTCCTTTTTGGTTATTATATAATAATTTTCTTTTTTTAATTTTCAATTTTTCTTTCAAAGTACTTTCAAATACTAAGTCTGGCGTGAGATCTAACTCTTCTTTCCTAATTTTTTCATATGTCTTTTCATCAAATAATATTTGATGTTTTGAATATTCTGTATCTTGGATGTAATTAGTGAATACGTTGTCTTCTTTTTCCTTTTTACTAGATTCTCCTATATTGATATGATTCATGATTCATTGTCATTGTCAGTTAAATATTCATATTCTAATTCATCTTCTGATTCTAATATTTCATCTTCACTTGATAATGTGACGACCCGATCCAGGGGTCGTGACTGGTGCCGATTGGGCACCCGAACACTACCTAACCAAAATCCCAATTATATTAGCTGAGGAATTTACCGAAATTTCGGCAGAGTTTCCTCTGTTTTATGGACTAGCCGCACCTGCAGACAGAATCCCAATACATAACAAACATATATATATATATGCGCGCCGACAAGGTCACCGCTGCGGTAAACCGCCCAACAGAAGTTCATACATATATCATCATATCATAGGCCATACTCTATACCCACATCTATCCACAGACCTCTATTCAAACAGACTGAATCACAAGACGGGACAGAGCCCTGTCGTACCCTCGAATATACGTAATTACAAAATTCAGATAATAAAAATCCATGAGTAAATACCCAAAAGTCTTGCTCCTGAGGCCAAAGGGAGCGCTGCAACGGTTGATAGAGATCCTAAGAGGGTGGGTCTCTATGTAATGACCCGTTAGGCCATTTTTAGAACTAGTGCTCTTGATTTTCTAAAAGATTTATCTTGATAACTTTAAAAGTGTATTTTAGATTATATCCCGTAATTTCTATTATTAAGCTGAGGGATAGCTTTAAATATTTAATTTAACTTATGGGCTAAAGTGAATTTTTATTTTATTTTTTTTTAAAAAAAAACCTATATTATCTCATATTAATTAAAATAAGTAGTAGGGTTGTTAATTGGAATACATAATTAGGTTAAATTGATAAGTTAATTAACATTATATACCACTTGTCCTATATCTGTTAAGATAAATTGGTAGAATATAAAATTAATAGTTCATAATTAGGGTTGAAAAAAAAAAGAAAAGAGGAATAGCACCTCCAGTCGGCCGCTGCCGTATTTGACCCACTCTGATCACGAACACCAGGAGATTGTGCTGGTTATTCTAGGTTGGAATTTACTTAACGAAAGTAATTATAAAGTATTGTTGGATAATAGATTGGAGAAAACAATTTGTTCATTCCTATTTGATAACT
The DNA here is from genome assembly GCA_025774065.1 of Solanum ossicruentum. Classification (NCBI taxonomy): domain Eukaryota; kingdom Viridiplantae; phylum Streptophyta; class Magnoliopsida; order Solanales; family Solanaceae; genus Solanum; species Solanum ossicruentum. Next base: position 8,578 of record JAOTQR010077674.1, on the reverse strand, counting down.
TTTGTCTTCATTCCTATTTGATAACTGCACCTACTTTTGTGAAGTAAATAATTGTTTTATGAGAAGGAAAGTAGTTGCTTACATCATTTTTTTTATTAGAAAGATATTTGGTCAAATCAGTGGACAAATACATATATATGATAATTCACTTGGATCTCGTACCATTGAAATTGTTTGAGGCAAAGTTAAAAAGAATTGTTAGGGTGATTGCATTAACGTCATATAATAGTTTGAGATAATATTGGTCGTCATTGGTTCATCACCAGTTGGCTTCAATCTGAGTTTTTGTGATTAGTTATTGTACTAAGATTTAAATTTTGATATATTGATATAGGTAATTAAATAATAAGCATATTGTATTATGTTAATATCATTAGAAGCATATTATTTGAAAGAATTAAGATTAAATCCTAAGTCTGAAATTTATGAAATTAGTTGTATAATTGATTTGATAATTTCGGGTCTAGGTTAGACATATAATAGTTTAGGTATTATTAGTTTGAAAATCTTATTGTGAATTCTTACTTGATTAGATCAAAGTGCTTCGGATTTTATTCAAAAAGGGAAGACCCAAGTCCCGCAGTGAGTGTTCAAAATTATTAAGGCAAGTGAATTTCTTAACCTTTGTTAAGTTTATAGAATCTTGTACTTTTTGTATGAGGTGTTGAGCACGATTTATGTAGGCTTTGATTGATATATTTTGAATTGGGTAATTATCCTATGGTGATATTTAATTTGTGAATTAATGAGGGAGATTTATTATATGTGAATTAGTGATTATTTATTATCGATGTTGAAGTGATACTTACTAGAATGTAAATGTGGCTAGGGTTGTGATGGTATTGAGATTGAGGACCTTGCAACATATATGGCATTGAGCTACCAATTCTTGATTTTGAGACATATGAATTTGTATGAGCATCTTGCATATCTTATTTCCTAGAACATGATTATTGTGCATTTACTATGTGTTTGGTTGATGATCCAGTAAAAGAAATGAAAAGTCGAAGGGAAATGGTTTCGACTAGTAAAAGAGAAAAGAAATGAAAAGCCGAAGGGAAATGGTTCCGGCTAGATACGAAATGAAAATTACCGAAGGGAAATGGTTCCGGCGGATACATGGTCCATGTGTGGCCCCCATGGGTTATGACTGAGGCATGTTTATGATCAGCGAATGTGTATCGTAGGACAGACATGTATCATTTTGCTTGACATTGCATTGCATTGCATAGCATTATTTACATCGCACAACATTCATTTTATCCCATAATGCTCATGGTTGATATGATTATATGGAGTGCTATTGAGATGGTATCAGAGACGACTCTTGCCTAGTACGATGGTGGAGGCTAAACTCAGCGAAGACGCTAAGTCCCTACGGGGGGTGAGTGCAGTAATGCGCAGGATCTGGGTTGTGTGCGGACACTTGGCTTGCTGACTTGCTAGAACTCCCACATCGAAAAAGAGAGAGGGAGTCCTGGGCTATTTAATGAGGGATCGGTAACTTAACCTGTGAGGTGCCTTTTGGGACTTTTCCCAAGGGGACAAAATCATGCGCTTGAGCTGTGTGCGGGCAAAGCGGACAATACTTCACAGTGTTGGTGCCGGGTCATTACAATTCATGATTTGAATTTTATGCATTTTCAAATGCCTCCAATTAATTTTTTCAATATCATAAAAGTAACAATCTAAACTATTATCAATTCTTGAAGTAGTAAATATAATTTCATTAGTACGAGAATTGCAGAGTCCTATAGAAGAAAGACCTATTGGTTTCAGTATATTTTTCACATGATCTTTCCACTACAAAGGAATGTGAATGATATGGCTCCTCCATTCTTTTTTTTCGATATTTTCTAAAATCCACAAATCATTTCGACCAGAGAAGCATCTACAACGGTCTAACAATGCCACCTTACCCTTCACTTATATCAAAATGTACTTCAATATACTGTCACATATCTCATTACCCAATCCAATAATTCTAAAATTTTCAACTCTTAAATCAAATGCAAATATAGATTTTATGATGTAGTCCAACATATAGATAACTCCTTCAATAGAGCAACTTTTTATACTATAATGTGGGAAATTTTTAATGGTGCTTCCAACTTTTCTCCATGATCTATCCATGCTTAAAGTGAAAATAAAATTTTGTATGCGCCCATGTGAACTTGCAACATTCATCAAAGCTTTATACTTCTTTTCTATCAGTTCATAACCCAGTGAATAGTATTATGAGTGAGAAACTATTCTTCGATGACAAGGAAGTCATATCATTTTTCTATACTGGGATTGAAAATTCTAACAGACTGATCCTTGAAGTTATTCCACATGCAATACACACCATTAACACATAGTCCACTGAAGTATTTAGCATGAGAACTAAAATTCCACCTAGAGGTTTTGCCATCTTCGTTTAGCTCTATCTCATATAAATCTTCGACGATAGCCATAAAGAATGTTGTTCCACCATCATGAATCGTAGAGCATTGATGATGAACATAAATGAAATCTGCACCCAACATAAGCGCATTAAAAAATTTTGAAATAGATTTGAAGTGCATCAATGACATAATAGGAAGCCATAAGAATATTTCGATAATTATTTCCACGAGAAGACTAGGAAGATTTTTCTTAGGTTTCATCATTTTATCCTATGTAAAAGGAGGCTAAAGATAGAGTTAGTCAAATGTCTCTGTGAGTTTTTATAAGTGGGGTAAAATTTTCCTTATTAAATGTTTGGTTTGACCACATTATCTACTTGCCTAAAATATTATTATTGGATTAGATCAATATTAAGTTGATATGATCCAAAATAGATTTCTTTTGATTTTTATTTGACTGAATATTTAATAAAGTAAAAAAGATTTTCAATCATATGATTTTACATTAATAAATATATCAAATATATTCAAAAAATTAATTTTGTGATCTTAAATATGCCACATAATAAAAATTATCTTTTATGAAATAGATTTTAAAAAATGTAAGAAAAAGTAAATATAATAAAGAAAAAATGATGTACTTGAAAACTAATTATATCTTTATCTATGAGAGCAAATGTGTTTTTTCTAATTACCAGCTTAGTACACGTGCTTTGCACGTATGTGTCGTGTCAATCTAAAAATTATATATAAATACTACTTGCCATTAAGATAAATACAATGTTTATATAAACAAAATTGAGTAAATGTTATTTATTGATGCGATAGTTTAATCTATTATGAACAGACAAAGATGAGAAATTAATTTGGTTGCTTATAATATAGAGATATGTTTATAGTTTATGAATTCATAAAATAATAATTTGGAGTTGAATAGTTAGGATTTAAATAATTAATATATTAATTTTTTTAAAAAACCCCTAAATATAAATGGAGTAGTTTAATGTTGCAATGTAAATTTTAATTTCTCTTTTTCTTTTCAAATTTGCTATATTACATACTTTTATTAACAAAATATTTGATAATGAAAATTTTAGTTAATTTCAAAGTCTTAAGTATTAGAAAAAGAATAACATTTTTCTTTTTTCTTTCATATTTTAAGTAATTATCTATACAGAATTGTCACCCCTTGGGAGGGTACCCTTGGCGTGGTCGGCACTCAGATCTATTACTAATCCCCGATCGAACTACTTGATCTCATCATCATATCAACTTGACAACGGAAGAATAGTACTCACATAGAATTACTATGTTGATTTGGACTTGTGGGATTTTTTTTTTTTTTTGTTATTAAGTGTATAAAGTTAATGATATTTTTCTTAGTCAATTAAAATGAATCAAATATTTTCTTCCTCTATTATATTAATCTTTTTTCCTTAAAAAGCATAAAATAATTTTAATAGAGAATTCTCCGAACATAAATAACTATTCGAGGAATGAAATAAACTATAACATTATTATTCTATTATGTTTGAAATTGGTTATCTTGCAAATAATAATTTCACCCATGCTTTAGAAATACTCATATTTAAATTTTTGAGAACTAATTTTATTTTAAATAAAAATATATAAATATTAATCAAAATTAATATAAAGTTGAAACATTGTTTTTATCTTTTCTTTTTGAGTCGCTCCAAATGAATAAAATATTATTTTCTATTTTTCTCCTTTCAAATTTAAATTGAATACAATATTTAATGTGACATGATATATTACTACAAGTGAAGAAAGCGTTTTGGTTGTTTAGCAGGAGTGCCAATGGGGACAATTTGGTTAATTGTTTTTAAAATAATATTATTTTAATTTTTGTGGTATTTTTTATGTAGGATCAAAATCAATTTTTATTTTTGTAAAATTATTTCAATTATGCATTTCAATTCAGTATCAATTTGATTTGGTTAATTTTCAATTATTTTATATTTAAAGTGACATTCAAAAAACATCATTATATATTTATTTATTTATTTATTTATTATTCAAATGAATCAACTCAATAAAATTCATAGAGGAAAAACTACATTTCATCGTTTTATCGTTGTTAATCAAATAGTGTAACTCGAAAACACCACCAACTTCTTCATATCTACGTAATGGAACGTTCATATTTAATATCAATATCTTTTCTATTCTAGATAGGATGAAATTTAAGAAGACTTCATTGACTAACGTTCATTAGTTGTATTCTTTAAAAAGTTAAAACTATATTCTTTTCTACATTTGAAACATAATTTTTAAAATATATATTTATGGATTAATTAACATATTTGATCATGTATAAAACATATTGCATATATGTAAAGTTATTCAGTTGAATTTGATTCTATTTTTTTAAAAATCTTTTATATAAATTTAAAAAAGACCACCTTATTTATATTATTTGGGAAGCTTAAACAAAAGTTTACAATTATATTGAAATTTTTTTTTGTGTAAATTGATTTTTTGTGGTTAAGTTGGATTGATTTGATCATTTTTTTTCTTATTCTTTTGATACTCCTAATATTTAGCATATTTTACGGAAAAAGAATAATAATTGAGTGATTTTATAATCATCAATAATCAAAACATAATTTCAATAGACAATTTTGAAACATAAATATTCATCTGTATGTCACGACCTAGTCCTGGTTATGATGGCGCCTGTTAGATCCCACCTACAGCAAGCCAATTACCCAAGCCGCAGGGCACCTGTCCTAGGTCTCTAGGCGAATACTAGCAACCATAACAATATAAATAATTGAAACCAACCCAAACTCTGGAAGTCAACTATACATAATTACTATAGACTCAAAATAAAATATACATATATACATACATAACCAGAATAACAATCTACACATACGAGCCCCACTACATATACAAGGCCAGTGTTTGAATACAAAAGATAGTCGTCCAAACAGAAAAAGACTGTAGAATATCCAGAGCTGCTGATGCTTACCAATGTCTCCCTGAATCACCTACAAATCCCTAACTCAGCAATTGTGGCTAGTACTTATACCTGCACCATGGGATGATGCAAAATGTAGGGTTGAGTACTAGTAACTGGCACCTAGTAGGCATCATCGGCCGACTGAGTAAAGTACTGTAAATATAGAAGGCTCAAATATGAGAACTGTAGTAAATTGTCATGCCTCGGGAGAGTACCCTAGGCATAGCTGTCACTCCAAGACTATTGCAAGCCCCTAAGCGAATTACTTGGCCTCATTGTCGCATCTTTCTCAACTGGGGAAGAATACTCAATAATAATATTTAAAGAAAAGACAGAGATATCATAAATAGTTTCTCAAAATAAGTCAAGGATGAATATGAAATACTCAATAATACTCCACTCTATATCTATGAAGCCTATACTCTACATGTCTAGAAGGTACGATGACAAGTCGTGGCTACCCAACTCAAACAAATAAATTAAACCGAATAAATAAGAACAGGCCCCTCCAAAAAGAAAAGAGGGCTCACCAATCTCAAGATCTCAGAACTTTGAACTTTAAAGTGCCGATTGAACTCCTCTATCTCCCGTATCTACACCATGAAATAATGCAGCGCCGAGTGGCTGCAGTACATAGAATATACGGCATGTAAAATAGCTCAAAAATTGATAAGACTCAATCTAAAACATCCGACTTGACTCAAGACTCCACTCCTCATGTGATAACTCAACTCAAGTAACATGTTGCAAGTTTTAAGTTTGAAAATCCATGCATTTTTAAATAAGCTTAGTACTTAGTGTAACTCATTGTGAAAACTCATGATATTCTCAACTCAAGTGTTTGCTTAGAAGTTTCTCTGACCAACATAACTCTCCTCACCACCATTAGTATGGTGATATACAACAAGAAGATGCCGTTGCCACGTCCGTCCTAAACTTGCTACATTAAAGGATGTCAACATCTAACTCTCTCTTGGATCCAAAGAGAATGTCCATCTATTGGGACATGAGCCATCAGATTTAACTGCACAACTATCCTACACTGGCAAATGTAGTTTTGGCGTGATTCTTCTCACCCAACTCGTAGTCAATACTTCTTCCAAGACTAAAATATGCTCATCAACTCAAAGTCCTCTGAATCAACTCAACATCAACTCTCTCAATTTACTCTACAACTCAAATTGGAAATTCAACAATGCAAACCAAGATTCAATCCATATTATGCAAGAAACTTACGAATTACGATCATGTGACATCATACCATTCATGCTCAGCACATATAACATCATAAACATTCAACACATGCATATGAGAGACAAGAAACATATTTCCCAAATTCATATTACTTAGTTTAAAAGGTTAGATTCATAATTTCAATTGAGTCAATAAGCAATGGACTTATTAAGTTTGAGGTTAGGGCATCAAGCATGAAAAATATGTACATAATTCATAGTAAGAATGATGCAACTCATGAACTAACTCCATTATCTTCAAGAAACTCAGTTATGTACAAGAATTTAAAACTCAAAAATTCATCAGATTTAAAACATGCAATTTATACTCATGATTTTGACTCAAGTAAACAAAGGGACACCTGGATGAACATAATCCAACACTTTAGGTTGCCTTACATACCTTGAATGAAGAACAACACTAAACTTTACAAGAATCTCAACTCCAAACTCAAAGTCTCAAGCTTTTTCTTCTTTCTCTCTAAAAAATTCTCACTTTGAATGCTAAGAAAAATGCGTTTTTGAAACCCTTAATCTCAAGAAAATGACCCTTGTACATGTTTATTAAACTTGGAATATGTTAGGAATGTCCAAAATACCCTTCTTGAAATTAAAAGAAGAATTGTCACAAAAATTACATAGGTCCGCGACACGCCTCGGGTGCAGACCAGTGTATTTTCCTCTAAAAGTCCTCCAAACGAGTTCTGATTTATGTCAAATTTTTTGTTTTAGAAAATAAGTGTAAGTACGCGCCCTTGGCACGTTGCGCCTGGGGCGCATATCAACACTATTTTTTGGTTTAATTACGAAAAATTATCTTTTGATTCGGTCGCTCTAAAATCTAACTGAGACCATTTTCCCACTCTATTTTTTATGCTAATTACAAATTTGGTCTCGAATTTTCTATTGGTGATTGGGAAGATGCATTATGCATGTGATTCCATTCTAGGGGTATTTTGGTAATTTTATCAGGCATTACATTATCTCCCCCTTGGGATTAGTCATCCTCGAATAATGAGTAGAGGTGGAAATAAGGCACGAGCAGACTCAAGACTCATCTCGATATTCACTCGACAACTCAAACTCTCGAGTATTCATCAACCTCTATAAACTCTACTCAGACTCAAGAATAGGCACATCAACTCAAGAACGGAAATATCAATTAAGTTAAGGATAGGAGAATTATCTTCAACATCATCATCATTTGGCAAGAATAGACTCAACTTCTCACATTGCTTCCTCAACGAATTGGTTCCTCCACAGAACTTTGACAAAGGCTATATCTTTGTTCCTCAGTTTACGAACCTGATGATCGAGGATTTGGACTAGAATCTCCTGATAGGATAGGTTATCCATTACTCCAGTACTCTCCATAAGGATATCCAAAGCAGGATCTCCCAAGAACATCTTCAACATCGAAACATGGAACACCGAATAAATCCCGTGTAGCTTGGAAGGAAAAGTTCTAACTCATATGCGACCTTCCCAATTCTCCTCAGAATTTTAATAGGGACTGATATAGCGAGGACTCAACTTTTATTTCTTTCCAAACCTCATGACACCCTTCATAGGTGATACCTTCAAGTACACCCAATCGTCTACCTTAAATTCTAAATCCCTTCATCTCACATTGGTGTAAAAATTTTGGCGGCTCTGGGCAATTTTCAACCTCTCCCTAATAACCTTCAACTTCTCCATAGACTAGTGGGCAAGGTCAGGTCTAATCAACTCAGCTTCCTAAACCTCAAACCACCTATTCGGTGATCTGCATCTTCTCCCATACAAAGCTTCATAAGGAATCATTTGGATACTTACATGATAACTATTGTTATATGAAAATTTGATCAATGGCATGTCACACCCCTCCCTGGGGTCGTGACCAGTGCCTATTAGGAGCACGTAATCACATACTAAGTCAAATTCCTTTATAATCATAGCCTAGAATTCTACCAAAATTTCGGCAGAGTTTCCTC
>JAOTQR010077673.1:0-11961 GCA_025774065.1 Solanum ossicruentum | reverse complement strand
AGATTCAAGCACATTCAAGAATTGACGCAAATTTGACCAAACCATAACATGATTCATTTAAATAGCATTAGTACATGAAAAATGTAGGGTGTTACAATCATGGCCAAAGAAACTTGACAAATCCAATTTTAACCGACCACATGTTCATCTTTTGAAAGGCTTTTGGTACGAACTTTAGAAGATTATTGCCAGACCCTGGTTTTGGGTTTCCTATATATCTCAGGTTACATGAGAATTTAGACCACTTGTAGTTCATAATGCTTGATTCAACGCACGATTACGAAAGAATTCAAAAGCTATTTTGGAGTCAAATTATGGAGAGATCGGAAAGCTCGGGAATAGAAAGAAAAAAGGTTGGAATATTTTCGCGTTTTCAACGTGGAGCTTGTCTTCATATCCCGGATATAGGAATCAGACTGCTTGTAGTTCGACTCATAGATTGAAAAGGAAACCTTGTTATGCTAAGACAACCTTTGGTAGGGAGGAGTGACAAATAAATTGAGTATGAAAAAGAGGCGTGAAACCTCTTAGTCATGAATGTGGTGCACTTCACACCCATAAGTAAGAACTTACATGGACATAATTTTCAAAACTCTTGGTGTATTGTCACTCAAATTGGAAAGATTACTTCCGGTGAGGGTTGAGATCATCATAGGTGAAACTGAAATAAACAAACTCAAAGAAATACCCACATACCTTGCAATTGGGGTGTGGTTAGATTGTGATAAAATTCAACTTCTCAGCTCGCTTCCAAAGAGTTTGACATTCTTCTTCCGACTATGTCCCAGTTTGCTGCTAAGGAAAAGTTTCACATTGTGCTATGCTCCATATCTCCTTACCATGCAATATTTCCTGCTAAATTTTGTGAAAAATCTAAAAGGTATTCGTTAATCGTATAATTGCCAAGAAGTCATAAAGTCATGGCATCTCCGATTGCCTTCGAAGACAAGATGGTAATAATATTTGAGATATCTAAAGTAAAGTCGTTTAAGTAGGTAAAGTAGATTAAAGTAACAAATAAAGTAGTGAAGAAAGTCATGATATCTTCAGTTTTCTTCAGAGACAAAATGATAATAATATTTGCAATGGTAAAGGTGTAAAGTAGGAAAGTAGTGAATAAGTCATGACATCTCCGGTTCTCTTCGGAAACAAAATGATAATAATATTTGCAATGTTTAAGATAAAATCGTTAAAGTAAGCAAAATCGATTAAAGTAACTGGTAAAGTGATGAATAAAGTCATGGCATCTCCGATTGTCTTTGGAGACAAAAAATGGTAAAGTTGTAAAGAAGGTACGCCATTAAAGTAATGACATCTCCGGTTGTCTGCGGAGATAAAATGGTAAAGTCGGTAAAGTAGAATAAAGTCATGACATCTCCAGTTGTCTTCGGAGATAAAAAGGTAAAGTTGTAAAGTAGGTAAAGTCGGTAAAATAGTGAATAAAGTCATGACATCTCTTGTTGTCTCTGGAGATAAAATGGTAAAATAGGTAAAGTAGTGAATAAATTCGTGACATCTCCGGTTGTCTTCAGAGATAAAATGGTAAATAAGTAAAGTAGTGAATAAAGTTATGACATCTCTGGTTGTCTTCGGAGACAAAATGGTAAAGTTGGTAAAGTAGGTTGTCACGACTAAGCCTACGGTCTAGATGTGACACGGCAAATGGGGAACCCGAAGGAACCCTAAAAAAGCCTCTTAACTTGTCATTACACATCATCGGTCACGCAAGCATATAAAAGACATAAAAAGTAAAAATAGGGGCAAAGGGGCTAAGGAGAAAGCTTGCATAACATCATAATCAAGAGACAAAGAGTCAAAACGCATATCATAGACACATAACATGTCCAACAAACACCTCTAATATATAGATAAGAGTGGGGGCCATTACAAAGCCACCGGGCTCACCCACATAGTCAAAATAGAACATAAAGAAGAATGTATCAATAATTATAATAAGAGCAATATAGACTAAGGTCCCCGAAGTGGAGGACTCGCCAACTAACTTAAGTAGTACCGAACTAGCTACGTGGAGGAGGATGATAATCAACTTGGGCACCGGTTCCTATATGGTGATATCATGTAGGCAAGATTATCCGTTAGTACATTTGAATGTACTAAGTATGTAGGATGCAATGCAATAAGATATAGACACCTTAATCAAAATGCATAACAATAGGCAATAGGCATGATATAACAATATGACATGTATGATCATTGCATAAGTAAAACATGCTTGGGTAACTCATACTCATATAGGATATCATATATGTAGACGACACCAAGCTAGATTTTCATAGTAAAAACCCCTTGGTTGGTTGATGATGGTTTCACCCCATCACCCTGGTGGTGTGGTACAAACCCCTCACATGGTTGATGATAATTTCACCTTATCAACCAGGTGGCGAAGTACAAACCCTTTACATGGTTGATGAGTACAAACCTCCACCTCGGTTGATGAGTACAAACCCCCATCTCGATTAATGAGTACAAACCACCACCTCAGTTATCAAAGTACTAGCCCCTTGATTGGCTATCAAGGTACTAACCCCCGACAAGGTTATCCGGGCTCTTAGTCTCCCTGGATCGAGCATGGTCTAATGCAACACTTTATATAGAGTATATCATATGTATAATCTCATTTCATCATCATATAGTCAATCATATCATATCTCATGCTTGAGACCTTCAATTCCTCAAGAAACCATAACCGGACATTTTATCAAACACTTGGCATGTATGAAATGGTAGTATAAAACCAAGAAATATAGAGATGAAAATCATGCAAGAAAATCCATTATAAAACCATAAATCAACACTTTGCAATACCCTCACGGAATATACATCAAAATCCCTCATCAAATCTTACAATAGATCCAAGATTTATAGCTCAAAACATAGCATAACAGTCACAACTTTACATAGCTTTAACATAGTTCGTAGACATGTTCATACTAGTAAACCCTTTAGTAAAATCAACTTTAAATCATGAAAATTAAGTAAAAAGGAGATTAGGGAACCATGGGTGGAAGGAACTAATGGTTAAAACCTACATACCTTAGCTTTGAGGAAGCTCTTGATGAAGTTTGAAAATGGAGGCTTGAAACTTAAAAGAAAATCCTTAATTTCGGATGAGGGTTTTGAGACTTGAATTTGGGAGTGAATAATATGGCGAAGCATTTGTGAGGATATTGGAGAATGTTTAGAATCATACAAGGGTAAAATATGACTAAGTATACGTAAAAACACGTTTGGAAACACTTAGTCCCAAGACCCAAAAGCCTTGGACCGAGATAAAAATCACTGAGAACAAAACACACAGGTTCGCGTCTGGTACGCAGTGTGGACCTATCACAGAGGCAACATGTTCGTGATAGCTAGCATCGTGGATCAATTTTGGATAAGAAAAATTACAAAAAATGAAATTGCTAATCGTTTGCGCTTAAATCGGGGTTAGACCCTTCTCCCTCTAATTTTGACCCCCTGAATAAGAATATGAAGTTGGATTTTCGATATCATGCATGGATCTTGATATATATAGAATTTAAAATTTTTGACATTCCAAGATACATTTTCGGGCACTTTGTAGGGTCGTTTCGGTATCTCCCTTTGGGAACATTTGTCCCCGAATGTAAAAGAGACTTACAAGACAAGAGTAATCATGAACAAATCATCCCAACAAGAATGCAATATTATATTTAAACAACATTTTCAAAACCTCAACATAAGTATAAAATCATTATAAATTTGTTAAAATAAACATGAATGCATATGAATGACATAGGGGCTGAAACATAAGACTTGAAATCATATAGGGGACTTAGAGTTAGTACCTTCGGCTTGAGTGGAGTGGAAGAGATAAGGATACCTCTTTTGCATGTCCGCCTCGACTTCCTGTATAGCACCTTCAACTTGTTGGTTCCTCCAAAGGACCTTAACGGATGTCACCTCCTTGTTCCTCAATCTCTTCACTTGCCTATCCAAAATCTGAATTGAAACCTCCTCATAAGTCAAGTTATCCTCAACAACACCCACAACATCAGGAGGCATAATAGCATTAGGATCACCAACGCATTGTCTCAACATAGAGACATGGAACACCGGATGAACCAAATTTATTTTACTAGGAAACTTCAATTCATAAGCTACCTTGCAACCCTCCTCAAGAGCTCATAAGGACCAAATATCTTGGAATCAACTTCCCCTTTTTACCGTAACAGACCACACCTTTCTTTGGAGAAACTTTCAAATAAACCCGATCACCATTTTGAATTCAAGGTCTCTTCTCCTTACATCGGCATAAGATTTTTGGTGACTTTGGGCCGTCTTCAATCTCTCCCTAATCATTCTAACCTTCTCAAGAGCCTCCATAACCAAATTCGATCCCAATAAAGCCACCTCTCCAACCTCAAACTAGCCAACCGATGATCTATAACGTCTCCCATAAAGACCTCAAAAGGAGTCATACTGGTGTAAGAGTGATAGCTATTATTGTAGACAAACTCAATCAAAGGGAGATGGTCATCCCAACTACCCCTCAACTCCAATACACATGCTCTAAGCATATCTTCAAGGGTTTGAATTGTCCTTTCGGCTTGGCCATCCGTTTGAAGGTGGAAGGCCATATTAAGGTGAACTTTTGTACCAACACCCCTTTGAAAAGACCTCCAAAAGTGTGAAGTAAATTATGCAGCACGATTTGATATGATGGAAAAAGGGACCTCATGTAGCCTTACCAACTCATGGATGTACAACCTTGCATACTCCTTAGCCCCATATATGTAGATTTAACCGGTAGAAAATGAGCCGATTTCATCATCCTATCAACCACAACCCAAATGGAATCAAAACCTTTTTTAGTCTTGGGCAACCTAACCACAAAATCCATATTAATCACCTCCGACTTCCAAATAGAAATCTCTGTCTTGGGTTAGGCCAACTGACCTTTGATGTTCGGCTTTGACTTGTCGGCAACTATGGCAACCAGAAACGAATTTGGCAATATCCCTCTTCATGCCTTCCCACCAATACATATCCTTCAAGTCTCTATACATTTTGGTGGAACCGAGGTGGATAGAATAAGAAGAATTATGGGCCTTATCAAAGATTTTCTCCCTCAAACCACAAACACAAGGTACACAAAACCTACCTTGGTACCTAAGGGCACCATCTCGCCCTTGGGAGAAAACCTCTACCTTGCCCCCTTTCACGAAGGCCTTCAATTCAAGCACGGAGGAGTCAAGACCTTGTTTTCCTATCACCTCATCAAACAATGAAGACTTAGACTTATCAATAACAATAGCACCATCATCACCAACCTCTTCCAACCTAACCCCTAATCTAGCCAATTGATACACCTCCCTAGCCATTTCCTTACCACCCCTATCAAAATGAGCTAGGCTACCTATGGACACCCAACTCAAAGCATCCGCCACAACATTTGCCTTACCGGGATGGTAATGCATACTCATGTCATAATCCTTAAGAAGTTCAAGCCACCTTCTTTGCCTCAAGTTGAGATCTTTTTTAGTGAAGATATATTGGAGGCTCTTATGATCGGTGAACACATCAACATACATCCCATACAAGTAATGATGCCAAATTTTTAATGCAAACACAATGGTGGCTAACTCTAGATCATGGATAGAGTAGTTCCTTTTATGTACCTTGAGTTGTCTAGAAGCATAAGCTATGACCTTCCCATTTTGTATCAACACATAACCCAACCCAACTCAGGAAACATCACAATACACAACAAGTCCCTCAAACCCATCTGGTAGTGACAATATAGGAGCGGACACAAGCTTGTCTTTCAACATTTGGAAGCTCCTCTCACACTTATCGGTCCACACAAACTTAACCTTCTTTTGAGTCAATTTTGTCATAGGGGAAGCAATGGAGGAGAACCCATTCACAAACCTTCTATAGTAATTTGCAAGGCCATAGAAGCTCCTAATATGCGATGCGGTCAATGGTCTAGGCTAATTCCTAATCACATCGATTTTTTTAGGATTCACTTTTATACCATCCCTCGACACCACATGACTCAAGAGTGCAACCTACTTCAACCTAAATTCACACTTTTCATATTTGGCATACAATTTCTCCTCCCTCAATCTTTGTAACACAACCCTCAAATGCCCTATATGCTCGCCCTAACTATGTGGATAGATCAAAATATCATCAATGAAGACCACAACAAAGGAATCAAGGTAGGGTTTGAAGACCCCATTCATAAGGTCCATGAAGATGGCTGGTACATTGGTCAACCCAAAAGACATCACAATAAACTCATAATGCCCATATCTAGTCTAGAAGGTTGTCTCACTCCCTCACCTTCACTTGATGATATCCGGACCGAAGATCAATCTTAGAGAAATAGCTAGCCCCCTTGCAATTGGTCAAACAAATCATCAATTCTTGGAAGAGGATATCTATTTTTTATAGTGACCCTATTGAGTTGTCGGTAATCAGTACACATTCTAAAGGATCCATCCTTTTTTTCACAAACAACACCAGAGCACCCCAAGGTGATTGGCTAGGCCTAATAAATTCCTTCTCTAACAAATCTTTCAATTATTCCTTTAACTCCTTCAACTCTATCGGGGCCATATGATAAGGAGAAATGGAGATATGTTGAGTATCGGGGAGGAGGTCTTATACCAAAATTTATTTCCCTTTCGAGAGGAACACCGGGAAGGTCATTTGGGAAGACATCAAGGAACTCATTTACAACCAAAATCGACTCTATGGAAGGGACTTTAGACTCCACATCTTTAACCCTCACTAGATGGTAAAGACACCCCTTAGAAATCAACTTATGGGCTTTAATGCAAGAAATGAATCTACCCATGACCACCATATCTTGACTTTCCCACGCAAGGACGGGTTCATTTAGAAAATGAAACTTGAGCCTACGGGTTCTAGAATCAATAGAAGCATAGTGGGCATGGAACCAATACATCCCGAGAATGACATCAAAATCTACCATGTCTAATTTAACAAGGTTACAAGGCAACAACTTATGCAAAATGCAAATAGGAAAACTTCTATAAACTTTGATAGCAACAATAGAGGAATCAATAAGAGTAAACACTTCATATGACAGATGCAACAACTTGGGGTCAACATGGAACTTTTAAGCAACAAAAGGGGTAACAAAGGAAAGAGTGACACCCGGATCAATCAAAGCATATACATCAAGGTCAAAGATATTCAACATACTGGTAATAACTTTGGGAACCTCACCAACCCCTTGCCTCCCATGTAGAGCATAAAACCAATTATGCCTTGGGGCACCACCTTGAGGACCACCTCTACCCAATGGAACCGCATTTGCACCCCAGCCTTTGCCATGGCTTCTTGGACAATCCACCTTCTTGTGACCAAGTTTCCTACATTCAAAGCATGCATTAGAACATTTCAAACATGGGCCTCCATGGCTCCTTCCACATTTAGGACACATATCAATAGGGACCACAACCAACACCTTGAGGCCTAGGGAAGTCATTGGCAAACCCCCTATTAGTAGCATGAGAAGACCCTTGGCCTTGACGAAATCTAGCACCCTTTTAGAATTTACCCTTAAATCGGGCCCTCTTAGCCTCATGCCCCCTTCCCTTCCTCAATTTCTTCTCCTCCATTTTCTTAGCATAGGTCATCAACCGAGACAAGTCCATATCACTAATTAGCATGGCGTATCGACATTCTTCATTTACCTAGTTAGAGACCCCCATCACGAACTTATTCATCCTAGATCTAGGATCGACCACCAAATGAGGAGCATACTTTGAAAGTTGATTAAACTTGAGGGCATACTCCCTCATAATCATAGCATCTTGTTTCAAGTTCATAAACTCCATTAACTTAGCTTCCCTAAGCTCAAGAGGAAAAAACCGATTAAGGAAAGCCAATTTGAACTCTTCCCAAAGCCCAAGATTACCAATTCCCTTCTCACCCTTCAATTGATAATACCATGTTTGGGCTACCCCTTTGAGTTGGTACGCTGCCAACTCCCCCTTCTCATTCAGCCTAATACCCATGATATTCAAGATCTTGTAGACCTCATTGATGAACTCTTGTGGATCTTCATCCACCTTTGACCTATAGAACACCGGAGGACTCATCCTCATGAAGTTCCTTACCCTAGTTCCTGGGGTAGTAGCGTGAGGGGCTTGGGCCCCTTGATTGACTTGGTTGGCCACAATTTAGACAAGCATAGTGAGAGCATCCTGATACTCACCATTGGAAGGTTGCTTCTCAGGAGTTTGGGCACTTTTTCCTCGAATGTTTGGTATGATCTAGCATAGCAAAGAACAATCGTTAGGGGGGAAAAACTGTCACAACCCAAAAATTTGGCGTGATGGCACTTGCTCAATCCCACCAGAGCAAGTCAGCTTTAACTCAAAAAGGGATAATAAATATAACGCGCGGAGGCATTTAAAATAAATAAACTCAAACTTAGAACTTTCATAAACTTAAATCCCACCCAAGGATTGGTTGTCACGCGTACAAGCCACTAGAAATACAAAAAATCAAGAAATACAAGTCCATACTGTCCTTCTTCTCAAATAGAACAAGTACAGAAGAAATAGGAACAAGAGAGTTAGTCGGATATCAACAGCTACCTTCTCTTCGTCTCCGGAGAATCCTCGATGTATTAAGGAATTATTTTTCACTATCCATGTTCGCCACCTACACAAGGGTAGAAGCAAGGGGTGAGTACCAAAAACCACGCGGTACCCAGCAAGTGAACTAATAAACACAAAATTAAGTAATATAGAATACCGGTCCCTTGACACTCCAACTGCAACCTGCATATAGTCAGTCCCGCATAGTAGTTCACAATACACATAGCATATAGTTTAATAACCATACCAACTGTCATATATCAATAACACCAGGGATTAAGTGCAGCTATCACAAGTTTCACAAAACACTCACATGTTTATAAATGATAAGAAGATGGAATGCAATGCAATACAATGTCACATAAAATGATGCATGTCTGTCCTAGTGATACACATCCGTTGATCATAAACATGCCTCAGTCAGAACCCATGGGGGCAACACATGGACCATGTATCTGTCACGGCGTGCGACACGACCTTTGAATTATAATATCCGTCGCGGCGTGCGACACAACCCTCTAATCATAGTATCCTCTTTAATTTTTATTTTTTCACTAGCCGGAACCATTTTCCATCGGCTTTACTTTTCTTTTCTTGGAACATCCAGTAATCACATAGTAAATGCACAATAATCATGTTCATAAAAATATGCAAGATGCCCATGCAAATTTATATATCTCAAAAATTAAGAATGGGTAGCCCAATAACATCAACAACAACAACAACAACATTACCCCAGTGCCTCAAAGGCTCCTGCCCATTGCAAGGTAAGGGGGGGTCGGATGTACGCAACCTGACCCTTATATTTAAAAACATAGAGCGACTACTTCCGAATGACCCATGATGAGCGTCGAAAGTTGCATTGACCAACTGCTACTTCACAATTGAAAGAAGCGCAAACAGTTTAAATAGTCATTTTGCTTTATTTCATCATACCCCAAAGCCAAAAAATAGTGAATCTTTGGCTCCATCCGAGATTGATGGAAAGGGGTAGCCAAATAACATCAATGTTGCAATTTCCTCGATCTCAATACCATTTATCACTATTTCACATATTGTAAATTTTCATCATTAATTCACGAGTCAAATATCAGCATAGGATAATTACCCAACCCAAAATATTTCAATCAAAGCCTACATAAATCATTCTCAACACCTCACACAGAAAGTACAAGATTCTATATACTTAACAAAGGTTAAGAAATCCACTTGCCTTAGTCAAATTTTGGTCAATTTAAACTTTGGCCTTTCCTTTCTGAATGAAACCCGTAGCACCACGATCTAGATAAATAAATTATTAATATTTTAAATTGACATACCAACAGTAGTGAAAATTACTTTTGGCATCAACTTAATATATATACATACTATTTTCATAATAAGGTACGAAAATAAAACCATTTATATAAAATATGTTATTATAAAAGATTTAAAACATAAGAGTAACTTACAATAAAATTGTCGAAACTCCTCGCAATAAACCACTTCCCTTCAACTTAATAAAACTCTCAAATATTATGTAAACTTATTATTAATATTCTTATTATTTTGTGTGCTCTATACTTCAAATTGAGCAGCCAAATGCTGCTATTCATAGGGAAAAATGGCCGGACATTCCTGTGGAAAATACGACCTAACCTTAATTAAATAATACAGAAATATGTCCTAACTTTAATTATTAGATTAAACAATTCCTAAGATAATTAAAAATAACCACTAAATTAACCTAACTTTTAATAATTAAAAATAACCACTAACTTTAATCATAGATAATTAAATAAAGGTGGTGGCACTAACGGGTTTTTACAAAAACTCAATACAACTCTATAGCACGACTTAGAACATGAAGAAGGGAAACATTTCCTAAAATGTCTCATTTCATAATCATGGCGTGCATCACAACCATGAATAGGACTCTAATTGACACAATGTGTTGGACTCCTAGGATCTATCAATCTAGTGCTCTGATACAAAGTTTTCACGACTCAAGCCTAGAGCCTAGACATGATACGATGAATGGGGAACCTGAAGGAACCCCAAACAAGCCTCTTAATTTGTCATTACACATCATCGGTCGCAGAAGCATATAAAAGACATAAAGAGTAAAAATAGGGGCAAAGAGGCTAAGGAGAAAGCTTGCACAACGTCATAATCAAGAGACAAAGAGTCAAATCTCATATCATAGATATATCCAATAACCACCTCTAATACATAGGTAAGAGCAGGGGACAAGACAAAACAATCAGGCTCACCCTCATAGTCAAAATAGAACGTAAAGAAGAATATTTCAATAAATAATAAGTGCAAGATAGACTAAGATCCCTGAAGTAGAGGACTCACCAACTAGCTTGAGTAGTACCGAACTAGCCATGTGGAGGAGGAGGATGATCAACTTAGGCACCGGTTCCTATATAGTGACATCATGTATGCAAGAGTATGCGTTAGTATGTTTGAATGTGCTAAGTATGTAGGATGCAATTCAAAAAGAGATAGGCACCTTAATCAAAATGCATAATAATAGGCAATAGACACGATATAACAATATGACATGTATGATCAATGCATAAGTAAAATATGCTTAAGTAACTCATACTCATATAGGATATCCTATGTGTAGAGAAACCAAAACTAGATTTCCAAAGTACAAACCCCTTAGTTGGTTGATGATGGTTTCACCCCCATCAACCTGGTGGTGTGGTACAAACTCCTCACATGATTGATGATAATTTCACCTTATCACCCTGATGGCGAAGTACAAACCCCTCATATGCTTGATGAGTACAATACCCCCTCACATGGTTGATGAGTACAAACCCCTACCCCGGTTGATGAGTACAAACCCCCATCTCGGTTATTAAGGCACTAGCCCCTTGATTGGCTATCAAGGTACTAACCCACAACAAGGTTATTCGAGCTCTTAGTCCCCCCGGATCGGGCATGGTCTAATGCAACACTTTATATAGAGTATATCATATATATAAGCTTAGTTAATCATCATATAGTAAATCATACTATATCTCTGTTAGATCCCGTAATTATTTAATTAAGGATAACTATACAAATGGGAAATTTTGTTGTGGACGTTGGGTATTTTAAACTTGAGTGTGTTTCCGGTGTTTGATTAGAATATTAAGTGAATATGGTGTACAAAATTAAATTGGAGTTGGAAGTCCTCACTTGGATTAAAAATAGCAAAGTTTGGGACCTAATTGATCATTAGGCAAAGACGGAGCCCTTATGATGCAATTTTGGAAAGCTCACACTCTATATATATCCCTCTTGGTTCAAAAATTAAGAACACCTTGTTCTTTCAACACTTAGTCAAAAAAAAAGA
>JAOTQR010077672.1:0-11961 GCA_025774065.1 Solanum ossicruentum | reverse complement strand
GGAAAGGAATTCGACCTATTAGGTGATTACGTGTCCCTATCGGACACCGGTCACGACCCCAGGGAGGGGTGTGACATTTTTAATTTATTTATATTATATATTTTTTTTAAAAGTACTTCATTTTTAACACAAATATAATCATTGAATGATATTAAAATAGTTGCTGAATTTTATTTGTCTAGTTTAAAAAGAAAAACTTAATTTATCATTTTGTATTTGTTTCGTCCTAATTCTAATATTTGCATCACTTAAAATAATTAATTAGGGTGATATAGTAAAATCATAGTTGAAGATGCCGAGAAAATGGCTTATTACTGATAATATTATAAAATCACAGTTTGAAGCTGCTGAAGATATAATTAATAGAAACGATAAAGCAAAATCAAGCAGTTGAAGCAAACACGTCAATCAACGACCGCCTGTTGAAGCAGGCATGTTGAGCGTGAGTTGTTTGCTTATTGATTCACTCTAATTCTAATATCTGCATTACTTAAAATAACTGATTAGAGTGATATAGTAAAATCATAGTTAAAGCAGCTAGAAAATAACTTATTAGACGTAGTATTGTAAATCTTAATGAAGCAGCTGAAAAAATAATTCATAGAAACGATATGGCAAAATCAATCAGCTAAAGCAGACACGTAATCAACAGTTGTCTATTTAAGCAAGCAACTGAAGCAGGCATGTCGACCCTGAGTTGTCTGCATATTGACACATATATTAAAAATTACTAGAAAGAATGGGGCCAAAGCCTAATTAGAATTTGAGACAACTTAATAATATAGAATGCTCAAAATTAGTAATAATTTCAAATATATACAATAAATTAATTAATTTATAATAAATATAGTTGTATTTTATTTATATAAAAAATAGTCAAAATCAAAAAAAATATTGTGACTAAATAACATAATTTGCCAAAAGTTATATTAAAAAAAAAAGCTATACTTGGACATTACAACAAATATTACTTATACATAAGCTAAATGCTGAATATATATTATGATACACCAAAAACTAAAATATAGTTTAATTTATACATAAAATATATACTAACTATAAATATTTATACAAAGAATAATTATTTTTTTAGTAATTACTTATATAGAATAACTATCTACCTCTAATTCTCCCTTATATTATATTTAACGCTTTAACATTTCTATCTTAGTAGTTATTAGAGCTTATTTCTTAATCTCAATTTATGTGACATTAATAGATTTTTTAAATATATTTTGTAAATTTTTAAGTTGTTAATCAATGTGACTTATACTACATTTTATGTTATTTTTAAGTAATGTATATTACTTAGTTTGTTTCAATTTATGCTGCACATATAAAATTTAGTGAGTCAATCAAAATTTTATTTAGTTTTTAGATATTTTAAATTATTGATATATTGTAATTTATAATACGTTTTATATAAATTTTAAATAATGTATATTATCGTTTTGTCCCAAATTTTGTAGCATTAATAAAATTTTAAGAACCATTTAAATTTTTTATATATCTTTTAACTGATAATTATTGTGACCTATAGTACTTTTTTTACATCATTTTAAGTAATATACATGATCCTTTTTTGTTTATTTATATTATTATTTAAAATAAAATACTTTTTTTGACATAAATATAATATCAAAAGATATTAAATAATTATTTCATTTTACTTGTCTAGTTTAAAAAGAAAGATATAATTTATCGTTTTGTGTTTGTTTCATCCTAATCCAATATTTGTATTACGTAAAATAATTTCTTAGAGTGATATAATGAAATCATAGCAGAAACAGTTGAGGAAATAATTTATTAGGAGTAATATAGTAAAATTATAGTTGAAGCAACTGAAAGATAATTAATAGAAACGATAAAATAAAAATAAGCAAATGAAGTAGAGACGTCAATCGATAGCTGTCTTATCATGTCCCGGGAGGGAACCCTGGACATAACCGGCACCCAGAGATTCAATCAACATTGGATATATCAGCGGAAGACTAAAGATAGTAAATGAGTGGACAAATCTCAATATATAAATGGTCCAAATCAAATCAATGAGACTAGTATGAAAGGAACTAGCTCAAACAATATCCAATCAACAAATGAACTCTTGTCTATGAAGCCTCTACAACTATTAGTCAATGTCAATGACAACCCATGGCTACCTCAAATCAAAATAAAACAAGTCTAAAATCTGACTCTAAAAGCAAGATGAAAATATAAATAAGAATCCTCTAGCGTAAGGGAGGGCTCACCAACTCAGCTGATTGCAATAAATCTTCAACGGTACGCATGTTGATGATCTCTAGTATCTGTCTCAGCATCACGAAATGATGCAGTCCAAATGAACGTTAGTACGTGGAATGTACCAGTATATAGAATAGCTAATGAAACATGCACCAAGGTAGAATACTATCTACTCAAATAACTCAAATAAAGAGATAAGGAACTCAATCAGGATCTCAAATTTCTATCTAAAGCAAGAATAAAGAGTAGACAATGACCTATCAACACAATCCAATCCAATCTGAACCAAATCCAATCCAATCAGAGTACTATCAGTATAGAACCTATATAGGAGTTTCTCTTCTCTGACACAATCACTTATGAGCCAGTGATTGTACAACACAGCCCCACTGATGTTGCTACAATCGTTTTGTATTTGCCAGGTAAAGCACGAATCAGATCCATAATGGATCTGGTCTATTAAGTCTATTATTGTTTCAGGGACTTCCAATCAAGAGGGAACATTTGATATAATGGTTCAATCCTCACCTACGCTTGGCGACGTAGTTAATGAGTTCTATGGTTGCAGTTATGAGAGGGAGAAGGGGTTGTATATTGATGGGCTGAACAAAAGGCCAAAGAAGGATGGAAGGAAAGCTATGCTTATGAGTGATATGGATATTGGGAGGTTGATGACTTATGTACAACAAGCTGGTGAGGAGAGATAGCAAGACAGGGAAGACTACAAAAATAAGAGGGCTAAGACATCCATCCATGAGGTTGAGAAGAGAGGGAACGAGAATGGTAACAGGTTTCAGTCAAGGCAGCACCATCATCTGCTAATGCACTTGTGCCCAGAAGCAGGAATGAACAGAGATCTCAGAATTTTGGAGCCCAGGGATCGCAATCACAAGTTAGTGTGGCTCAAGGTTCACGAGGTAAGCCACTATATAGTAAGTGCGGCAAGTTACACTTGGGGAAGTGTCACAAGGGAAGTGATGCATGTTTTAAGTGTGGACAATTGGGTCACTTTTAGAGAGATTGCCCAAGGTGGGATGAGCGGGCTTAATCCTCTGCACTAACCCCATCAGCTAAAGAAAATCATAAATTTACTACGTCGGGCTCAAGCGGAGCTACAAACCGTCTGTACGCCATGGGTAGTCGCCAAGATCAGGAGAACTCCGCAAATGTTATAACGGATGTGATTCGAGTCCTTACTCTTGATTGATATGTTTTGATGGATCCTAGTGCCACATTGTCATTTGTGTCTCCTTATGTGGCTAATAGATTTGATAGAACTCCTGAGTGTCATCTTGAACCCTTTGATGTTTCTACTCTAGTTGATGAATCTATTCTAGTTAAATGAATCTATAGAGACTGTGTGGTGTTCGTCCATCATAAGGATACTCTTGTTGAATTGATTGAGTTAGAGATGATTGATTTTGATTTGATCTTTGGCATCGATTGGCTTCACTCCTGTTGTGCCTCCATTGATTGTAGGCCCGAACCATGAAGCTCTAATTCCTGAATAAAGTAGTCCTAGAGTGGAAGGGTGATTCTGAAGAAGTCCCATTTCTCACTAACGATGATATTTTCAGATACAATCTTGGGAATATGCAAAATCACTCACTCTCACAAAAGACATTCAAATATCATGCTTAATACTATATGCTTGCCCCTATACTTATGACTAAGACTTTTGACTACTTGGACTAGGATCACTTTAGGACTTTACTGGCTTGTAACATAGACTCAGGAGGCTTTGGTATGATGTTTTGGGAACATAGTGACTAATGGCTCTCTTTGACACTGCATTTTTCTATACTTTTTCCCTACCAACACTGTTACTTTCCATCTCATTCTCCCTTTCTCCTATTTCAAGATTTTCTAGGAGCTTTGTTTTCATTTTTCAACTTTTTGCCTTATATTTATACATCATTTTTTTAGCTCATTGCTAAGGCATCACTCGTTTTTCCTATACCAAGTACACCTTTTTTTTTTCTCCTTTTCCAAGTATCACTAATTTTCGCCCTCATTTTTTGTTTATCCTTATACCAGCCACCTTCAACTTTGGCTTTTGGCTTTAGTTAAGGTGCACAATATCCAACCTAGGAACCAAGGCCACTTTTGGTAGCCATCCTCAATTTAGGAATTTTGCCTCAATCAAGGTGCACAATGTTCAAGGAAGGACCAGGGTCAATTTCAGGATTTTACCTTTAATAAGGCTAGATCACTAGGTTTTTACAAAGAAAAGGTACATGTAAGGCTCAAACATTAGGATCAAGGGATATTTCACATATTTGGTTGGTTATTTAGGCTAAGTGGACTATTATGAACAATGGTCTAACATTTTTTCCTAATCAACTAGCCTACAATCTAAATCAGAGTAACATGGCAAGTTCTGAATAGAAACACAATATATGAATTTAGCAAAGTATGCTCACACTCACATGGCACTGATTACACTATCAACATAGACTCTCAGATCATGCTTTTTATCTCAATTTTATTTTCACTTATCAGAATAAACATTGTCAACACAATTAAACATGCATGGTTGCTACCTAGACTAACTAACAAAAAAGATTGGTGGGTATCATTTTTCATACAAAAGCACAAAAGCATATATATGCCACAAATATTAATACTATATGCTACCAATACTACCTACACATCCTAAACATGCTAGTTCAACAAAAATTAAATATCCATGGGGAAAAAGAACACAGGCAAGAAAAATCCTAGGATTCAAAATTTGGATAGTTGTAGGCCAAGGCTACTCAAACTTCACTGAGGCCTATAACTACCCACAACCCATCGAAAAAGTAGTACATTGTCCCCAATGCACACCAAAAATTGCAAAATAGAGTACCAGGTCAAAAAGGCATATCTGGGCGCCTAAGTTCCAAATTCTACCTTCGGTTACCTCCCAAGCAGCGTTTGACTTATTGTCGCAGCATGACATAGACAACTTGGGTACTCAAACTTTACCATGTGTCCATGCTTCTTGATTAATCGTCATGGAAGGATCGGTGGTGCTCTCACGAGTAATAACCATCTTACACTACTCATTATTCTTAAGGTTCTGTACCATGTTTCTAGGTGATGTGTCTTTCGAACATTGACCAAGTTGAGTTGATACTTGACCAAACTATTGTTCCATTCATTTGATAGCAATAGAATGACATTCGATCTTTTGGTTTATATTGGAAAGGTCAGACTTAATCCCTCGCAAGGTCTCAACATGTGCATCAGCCTTCCTCAAGAGTTGGAAAAGCATCTCCTCAACCTTGGGATTACTGGCACCGATATCGCAATTGTGTGGTGGTACATAATGACCATTCCTGTAGTCATCTTTGCGATCCCAGTCTGCATGTCTTTCCATCCAATTTGCCTGTCGTGGTAGCCTCCATGGTTGCTTCTAGAATTAACCAGTTCCTACATCATCTTTATCAGCACCTCCATGTTAGTACAATTCTAAGCAAGCGCTCGCATGATTTCCTTATCTTTCCTCATTTGCTCTAGATTTATGCTGACAACACCCGAGCATTTTGTAGAAGGCCTATTCTAGGCCCCCATACGCGATTTAGCTTGGCCGCCTTGTCCAGCTGATCAGCGATCTCTACGAATGGTTTCTCTAAGAACATGCCTTCCATAATGGGATTAGCATATGCCTGGTTATTTCCGTCCAGGGCACGACAGAAGATCTCCACCAAGGCATCATCAATAATTTTGTGGTCCGGGACACACCTCAAGCATTTTGTGAATCGCACCCATGTAGTATAAATCGAATCATAAAAAGTTGCTCAAAGTTGTTGATATGATATTTCAACTTAAGCTTCTTCGATCTTGGAAAGTACCTCTCTAAAAAGGCCTTTTGCAACTGGCCCAACTGGTGATCGAAGTCTTCGGGAGCTCGGATAGCTATAGCGTTGCATTGCTTGTCAGAGAGAATAGGGAAAACACGAAGTTCCACAGCATCCATAGATAGATTCTGTGTTCCTATCACACTCTTGCAAATAAATGCAACGTTGTGTACATGACTATGCGGATCCTCTGATGATAAGCCCGTGAACGACCCATGGCTCTGCAGCATCTGAAGCAACCTACTCAAAACCACGAACTTTGTATTAGCTGGAAGTTGTGGTAACACAATAGCTCCAGTAAACTCCATAGCCATAGGGTTCAACCAATATTGGTTCTACTGATAAGCTTTGGCATTGAAGTCCTGTGGTTGTGGAGATATGTCCTCAAGAGGAGGTGGTTTGTCATTATTTGCACTATCATTCTCATTCTGATTCAGAGCTACATTTGCCATGTTGTTGGCATTATATTGGGCCATCCTTCTAAGTCTTCTCTGGATCTCTGTGTCAAAAGGAGTCAAGGGTATGCCTCGACTTCGAATATTGGGCATACACTACACTTGTACCCTGAAAGAAAATAAGAACAACAAGAAATATAAAATGAGGGAAATAAGGATTAATTCCCAAATTACTTGAATTAGAAAAGTCTACCCGTATTCCCCAACAACAGCTCCAAAATCATGATGTCGCCTAAGCTACAGCTCCTTTCTTTTAGGCTAAAGCGATCATTGTCAATATATATAACCTAACCAAGGTTAGAGTCAAATCCCAAAGAGAATATAGTAGACTTAGAAGAATTCAACTTTGGTTGATAACCAACTTATCTACCCAAAAGAAGGGGTTTTATAATAACTACGAAAAGTAATCCTAAACTAAGCAAATGTTAAACCAGTATGAAGAGGAACTAGGGTATTGTGTTCCCCATGATTCCCTAACTCAGTATTACCAGATAATCAAATTCTTTTACAGTATGTAACATGCAGAATGGTAAGTTAAGTTCGCCAAACCCTTTGGCCCAGGTGAGAGATAAATTTCACTATGTGATTTGGTCCAACCCCATTGTGTGACATTACTAACCCTTTCCTTTTGTCTAGTACAACCTCCCATTCGCCCAGATCGATTGATTAGACGAGAAACATCAATCAAATCCTATTAATTAATTTACTTTCCTATTATTACTACCTTGATCCAATCAGTAACACTAGGCAGATTCTACTGTTGGCCACCAGTAGAAAGCATTCAATACAAAGAGAATCAATTAATACATGCATGCACACTTTTCAAGAATTATGAATTGTCCGATTTTACCTTGTTAGTTCTTTATGGTTCCCACAACCCTAATTATAGATTTAGCTACTCATGATCAGTGTTAATGCAAAACTTACGAATTTAAGTAACATAATTGAGTACTTACATAAGAGAATTAAGTACAAGAAAACTAAACTCTTCAATAAGAATCACAAGATGGAAATTAAAAGATGCAATAAAGTTTTACAAGTGTTTCTCAAGGTCTATCACGTTTCTCTACTTGTTCTCTCCTCTTCCTTATGAAAAATAATCTAAAAACCTATTTATTGTGTTTAAAATATAAAATCAAAATGAAATAAGATAACTGGGTTGACAGGTTATACGAGGGTTCTACGGGTCATATAACAGTTTACGGCCTGTGATTGGGGTTTCGTAGACTGCTGCTTCAATTCTGGGGCTATCTTTTAGGACACCCCTCTGTGGTCCATATGAGATTCTACAGTCCCTAGGGGCTTTGTCAAATGGATTTTCAGTAAGTCCACACTTTCTAATCCTCAGTGCATGATACCAAGTCTACGGCTCGTAAAGTCTTCTATGGCTCGTCTGCATGTTCATAGACTTAAATTCAAAAATTCACCCTTCATTGGAATTGTACACGAAACCAGTTTTATAGCTCGTAGAATACTCTAAGGCCCGTAAAGGGTCTTGTGGAACTTCAACTTCAGCAAGTTCTGCATTTTTTTCCCAAATATAGTGCCAACCCTGAAATCCTGCAAGACAAAAATAAAAACACATCAAACCTACTAACATCGCATTAAGAACACACAAAATTCCAAGTTTTAAGTATCAAAAATGCAGTATTTTGATAGCACATCATATGCATATCTTTCCTTCAGCCTTGAAGTGCGGTGGAATTAACCATCGCCCATTGGTTTTGGCGATTCAACGAATTGCCCTTCAGTTTGCCAAATTTGACAATACCTCAAGAGTCACTAAGCGACTCTAAAGGCGATCAAATTGATGGTCGCCTTTATGACTCGGCAATATGCCGAATGGTTCCCTTTATCGCCCTCCAACTCTCCACTCCAATTTTTCTATTTTTTAACCCTGTACAATTCAACACCCATTATTCAAAGCTAAAAGCAGTAAATACTCACATTGGATTGCCTCCCAAGCAGCACCTTAGTTAATGTCGTGGCACGACATAATTCCTCTTCTCATTAAGTCACCGTTGATTGGCTGATTATTGACAATACCTTAGAATCATCTCCCGTCCTTAGAGTTTTGCATAAGTTGAACACTACTTCCTCATCATTCACTCTGAACTTAACATCTCCACTCTCAACATCTACAATAGCTCGTCCGATGGCTAAGAATAGCCCACCTAAGATAATTGGCACGTCCGTATCCACCTCACAATCAAAGATTACAAGATCCGCATGAAGAATGAATTTATCCACTTTCAATAAGACATCATGTAAAACCCCCACAGGTCATATAGACCAAGCGGCCATGTGCAGCTGCATTCTGGTAGGTGAAGGAGCCTCCAATCCCAATTTCTCAAATATTGCTAGGGGCATGATGTTTATACTTGCTCCCAAAGTCATATATTGTTTTACTGATCTTTGAGGCTCCAATGGTACATGGAATAGTGAATGAACCTGGGTCTTCTTTCTTTATTACCAATTTTTATGTCAAGATTGCACTGTAACTGTAAGACACATCAATTGCCTTACACTCAAGAGTTCTTTTCTTCGTGGCCAATTCTTTCATGATTCTAGCATAACCTGGCGTTTGAATCAATGCTTCCATAAGTAGAACATTTATTGACAATGAGTTGAACATAAGGAGGAATTTTTAAAACTTAGCATCCTCCTCTTTCTTCTTCAATCTCTGTGGAAATAGAGAATCAACCTTGACTTGAGGTGCTTTCAACCTCACAACTAGACTTAAATTTTTGGGGAAAACTTTCTTGACATTTACAGCATTATCGCCACTCTTCTCTTTCTTATCACTCTCGGGATTGCCAAGAGCATCACCATCTTTGACATGAGCTTCATATTAATCAGTTTCTACAGTGACTACACCTTCTTTTTTCTCAACCTCAGTTAGTCCTTCTTCAACAACAAGCAATGGTTTTGTGCTTCCAACCACCTTCCCACTATGAATGGTTATAGCAAAAACACTATTGATCATCCCCTTTTGGATTATCCACCGTATCAATAGGTAAACTTTCTTTTGGACACTGATTTAGATGAGCTGATATATTCCCAAGTTGTTGAGTTTTCAGATGCTTAATAGACATTGAATGTGATGTCACAGTTTGACTTAACTGAGGAAAGTCATATTTCATCTCCTTTAAGACTTTGTCAGAGGCTTCCACCTTGCTCAAGATTTAGGAGATCATATCTTTAGTCTAAGGATTCTCTTGATTCGCCACGGGGTTAGCAGCCTTCACCCTATCATGAGGTGGAATAAATCTATCTCCATCACTGTTCCTCTAACCCCCAACTTGAGGTTGGTCAGTCCATGCACAATCTCATCATCTTGAGTTGTTGTTCCAACCTTAGTTCCTAAGTGGCCTTGGAAAAGCAATCGAGAACCCACCATTTGGTTTCCCATGTAGTGTACTACCTCGTTGTAACCTCTTTCAAATGGTGCACTCTCAAACATCACTTCTCCAGCAGCTCCCACAATATTCAAGCTTTTACAATTTCCTCTCATGATATGTTTAGTCAAAAGATCAAGTTGGGTCAACATTTTACCCATGTCCTCATTCCTCTATTGAACCTTAGCGATATTCTCCTCAGAAGGACCTCTTTGGTTTGAAGGTACCACATCATCTCTTGCGTACCATGCTCGGTTAATCTTTGTCATGCCATCTAGGATGTTACAAACTTTGGTGAATGTTTGTGTCATTAAGCCTCTTCTTACTAACTGATCTACAAATTTTTTGTTTGCTACATCGAGGCTCACATTGAAGTATTGCAAGAGCATATGATCCGAAACTCCATGGTTGGGCCATTGGAGTAAGAGTTTGTAAAATTAGAGTCATGTTTCATACAACGGCTCACGTTCTTGCTGCTTGAAATTCTCAATACTTCTTCTTAACTTTATCATCTTTGAGGGAGGAAAAAATCTTTCAAGGAATGCATTTTGTAGCTACCCCTATGAAATAATAGAATCACGAGGTAGCTCAGCTAGCCACATTGATGCCTCTCAAGTAATGGAAAAAAGGAATAGCCTTAGTTGAATGGCTTCCTAACTCACTCCCCTGAAGTTGAATGTGAGATACACACTAACAAAATTCATTAAATGTTCATAAGGGTCGTTGTGGCCAAGCCCTCCGAACAATCCCTTTAGCTGAAGAAGTTACAGCATAGTGCTAGTTACATGAAAATTAACTCCTCCAGCCAATGCGGGTAGTCGGATAGCACAGTGCTTCCCACTTGATCCAGTTAACACCCTGCATATTTTTCATGTCTCCAACATTCTCGCCATAGACACTCTCATCATTCTCTATTTTAACACCTATCTTTCAACAACAAAAATAATATGAAAATAGTAAAAATAATTCTAACTACAAGAACAAAGCTTAACAAACCCTTTCATTCTAACTACAAGAACAAAGCTTAACAAACCCTTTCAATGTGAACACACCAATTCCCTGGCAAAGGTGCCACTTTTGATGTCGCTCAACCTGGCAACTCAAAGGAAGTAGGGACGGTCGTCATTAGCATAATAATCCAACTTTATAGGTTAGGGTCGATCTCACAAGGAATTGTTCTTCAAGAAGTGACTCGTTGAGCTAAGTAATTGCAAAATCTGGGGGATTGCAACAATCAAAATAATGAATAAGCTAAAGAAGTTCTAATTAACGATTTAAACAGCAATAAAAGAAAGATATTGGGGATGTGCGATTATGGGAATCGATCTACCAGCTGGGTCTAGATATTTGACTAAATGAGTTGATTACTTGTAACCCATATCAGCTATGATATAAGGGTGTTTCACATGAATCAACTAAAAAATCATACGTGGACAATCGAGAAAACACTTGGCCTAAGAAGTCTCAAACAAACCCCTATTACCTTGGCCATTGAATCTATGATTGTGGACTTCAACTAAAACCCCAAGAGGTTTCAAGCCGTTATATCTATTTCACACTCCAATCATTCTAGCTAAAACGACAATCAGAGATCTAGAGTAAACCCCAAACTTGAAATTATAGATTAAACATAGCAATGGATATAAGTTCACTCAAATCAACTACAGATAAGTCAAAATATCAAAGACCCAATAGATAAATCAAAAACCCATATCAACAGCACACCCCCTAACATGGAGGTTTTAGCCACACATGTTAGAAATTAAAGATTTGATACCAAACATAGTAGTAACAGTCATGATAACAAGATTGAATAGAAATTAGTTGATTATCACCAGCCAATCTTCTCCAATTTGCTTCCCAAAAGCTTCAAAAACCCTAACAACCCTTTGTACTATAAGAGAAAAGTTTTATGTACTACTCTCTACAGAAAATTAATTTGTTCTGATACGGTATGAACTGATATACACAATGTCCTTTCTAAAATTTCTTATATACTTTGTGTAAATGTGTGAAAGTTTG
>JAOTQR010077670.1:0-11963 GCA_025774065.1 Solanum ossicruentum | reverse complement strand
CAAACAAGAAATATATGCTAGTTATGCTTGTGCTGGAAATTTGGACAGCATGTGTCCTAAGGATTGTTGTGAACTTTCCTTGTTATTCAAGAGGATTTACTCTTCTTGGTTGTTTGAATTATGAAGTAATACTAATGGTTTTAACAAGTTATAGTTTATAAGTAATGTAACTAAGTTGTTGCACCACTTTTACAGTCTGCAAAAGTGAGTTCTTATAGGATATTGCAATTGTGTTCTTAGTACAAACTTGTGGGTTGATGGATGGAAGGCTATTGCCTCACGTCCTTCATTACTACTTTGGTACTATTCTAAGACTGTTTAATGGTTCTTTTATGTATATATGTGTTGAGGACAGTTTGGGTAAAGTTGAAACAGGTTTGGGATTGTCGACGTCGAAATGTAATGAAGGGATGTAACATTATGCCGCTTATTTATATGTTGCATAAAATTATTATGTGTTGTGATTTGTGGTATAATGTAAGATTTTAATGGAGCTAAAATAGTTTGCACATGATATGAATATGAGAACGTGTATTAGAAAATACGATTAGGGGCGAAAAGTTTGAAAGAATACACTAGGGTTTATAATTATCCACTTGCTGCCCGCATGTTATTTTTTTATGAGATTGGGATGTCAAGATGTATTTATTAGCTGCTAATAATAGTTTTATCCCCTACTATATTGTAGATAAATATTTGGAGGAAGGGAAGGTTATCTCTAGGTAATAGCGAGGTCGCACAGCGAGGTATGTAAGGCTACTTGATTTCGAATTATTTGGCATGAAACATAGATCCCTCTTTGGCACATAACGGCACTTACCAACTTCGACTCAACTATTAACCATGTACCAACTTTTTCACATGTTCTTATGCTCCCATACATAGCAACCTTCAAGTCTGTATACATACTAGGATACCAAGATACACGAGTTTGTTCTACTAAATAAAGTTTATGTGTTGTTCTACCTCCTATGCATTTCATTATTTGTGTAACCTACTCATTTAATTATGGTGTTGTCTTTTGTGATTGTTTATATGTCATATATTGTATCTACAGTCCTAAAGCTCCAATATAATGACACCCAAAAGAATCATCTCAAAGATAATTGAAAGATAAAGTATATTGCTTATTGATGGATGGTAACCCGAGAGGTGGAAGAATCACCTAGCCAGGGTCGATCCTATCACGGGGGGTAGCCTGAGGGATTAAAGGAAAAGCCTATCTAGGACCAATCCTGATATAGATTTACCACTAATCAACTGGTCATTTGTTTTACTTGTTGGACACAGATTATACAATAAAGGTAAGGTAATAAAAAGTACATAAAGTACATGATCTCACAGCATAATTAAGGGTGGTCTCTTATTCTACACCAGTGCGTATTTTTATTTGAGTTGTTACTTCATATATAGTATTTCTTGCCTTACATATTCAGTACATTATCTCGTACTAACTTCCTTTATGGGGGACCTGCTATTAGATCTCCCTAGTAGGAGTACAGGATATCCAGCTGCTGTTACCAAGCTCCAGGTTGCTTCGGAGCTTTGTGTGTTTAGAGCTTGTATTTTTTGTATGGTATATTTATTTAAGGTGGGGCCTATCCCGACCCTTATCATATTTGTTTCCTTATCTAGAGGCTTTGTAGATTATGTAAATTAAAGTGTGGTCATGCCTTGTACTGTAGACATTGTGGCCCCAATGGACTAGCCATTTGCATTTCCTTTTGGCTTGTTATTACTATTTACTTTCTTAAAGGCATGTTGAATATAAATATCCCTTATAATATGTATAGGAAGCACATATATATAGGTTAGTTCTTCGAGGCCTTATTGGCAATGGGTGTCAGTCCGCCTTAATTGGATTTTGGGCGTGACAAAAGTGGTATTGGAGCGGGTTGTCCTAGGGAGTCTACAAAGCCATATCTATGTAGAATCTTGTTTATCGATGTGTTATGCACCATAGAGCCAAGTGTAATAAGTGCATTATGTCTAACTCCTAAATTATTTTGTACAGCAAGTATGCCAGAAACCTGGCAAAACAAAGGTAAAGGGAAGGGAGTAGAAGTAGTGGTTTGTATACCCAGTCAGGTGAGACAACGAAATGAGGTTCAAGAGGAGTCTCTGTCATAGAAATCTCCAACCCCTCCAGCTCCTGATGAACCCTGATATAGTGAAATTCCCCCAGAACCACCTATTGATGCAACTGTGCAGGATTTGAGAAATGTAGTCCAACTATTGATTGGTATAGTTACTGGCCAAGGTCAAGGATAGGAAGGTCCAGTTATAGGTACAGGTGCTGCGAAGAGGGCAGTTGGCACGAGGATTTGTGATTTTCTTAATTTAGACCCTCCATCCTTTACTGGGTCATATCCTAATGGAGATCCTCAAGACTTTAATGATCAGATTCAATGCACTTTAGATGTTATGAATGTGAGTGGTACAGAAGTTGCCGAGTTAGTGAGATACACGTTAAAGGGTGTGACTGTATTGCAGTATGAAGCTTGGAAGCAATCTAAGGGTATAGATGCACCCCTAACTACTTGGAAGGAGTTCAAAGAGGCATTTCTTGACCATTACTTTCCATTAGAGATCTGAGAGGCCCGTGTTGAACAGTTATTGAACCTCCACCAAGGGAATATGAGTGTGAGGGCGTATAGCCTTCAATTTAATTCCCTGCACAGATATGCTCCTAATGTAGTTACTACTATGACTAATAGAATTCATCGATATGTGGACAGATTGGATACGTATCTGGTCAGAGACTGTACCATTGCTTCCTTGAACAAAGATATGGATGTATCGAGAATGCAACCTTTTGCACATAAATTGGAGGATCAGAGGCAAAGAAGGACGCAAGAGTTGCAAAGGGGGAAGGCTAAGAGGGCCAGGTCTATAGGGCAATTTACACCATCCCAAGGTGAGCATAGGCCTTAGTTTTCTAATAGACCTCCTAGGCCATCATTCCCCTACCCTGTAGCTAGTGCTCCACCACAACTTCAGGGATCTAGCAGAAACCAACTTAGTCCAAGAAGTGAAGGGCAAGGCGCCAGTATAACAGGATATTTAGCAGGCCAGCAGATGACCCCTATGCAGCCTTGTAAACAGTGTGGAAGAAGTCATTCAGGTATATGTTGTGTTGGGACAGACGCTTGTTATTGGTGGGGTGTGCTAGGGCATATGATGAGAGATTGCCCAAGAAGACGTATGAGTGATATAACATAACCTATTGGAATAGTTATTGCATCATCATTGTTAGCTCCTCCACTAGGTAGGGGTTAACAAGCACCTATAGGTGGTAGTAGAGGTATTAAGGGGTACCTAGCTCTAGCGGAGTCCAGAATCGCACCTATTGTCATGCCCCAGATCCCGTTAGGGCGGACTGGCAGCCGTTGCCGATAAGGTTCGGGAGAACCAACCTATATCTATGTGCCTTTTGTACATATTATTAGGAATTTCTATGTTTGGCATGCTTCTAGGAGGATAAACGGTAATAACAAGCTAAAAAGAGATGCGTATAGCTACGCCACTAAGGCCGCGGTGTCTAAAGTATAAGACATGACCACACATTAATTTACATAGTCTATAAAGCCTCTAGTCAAGAGAAAGTATCTGCTAATGTTTGGGATAGGCCCCGTATGAATTAACTATATAATGCAAACATATAAGATCTAAACACACTCAAAGCTCCGGAACAACCTAGAGTTTGGTAACAACAGCTGAATGTCTTGTACTCTACTACAGAGATCTACTAGTACCTGTAGCTGTATCATGAAATGCAGGTCCCCCATAAGGGACGTCAGTACTAGATAATGTACTGAGTATGTAAGGTAGCAAATACTATATATGAAATACAACTCAACTAAAACTATGCACTGGTATAGGATAAGAGACTGCCTTTAGTTATACTTTGGGATCGAGTATTTTATGTTCTTTATATAGCATTAGCTTTACTGTATAATTTGTGCACATCATGTACTGTAAAGGACTAGCTGATCAGTGGTATAACTATATTGGGATCATCCCTGGCTAGGTTCTTCCTTAACCCCTCAGGATACCACCCATAATAAGATTTTTCCCTGGCTAGGTGATTCTTCCACCCCTTGGGATATCAGGATCGTTACCGGCTAGGTTCTTCCTTAACCCCTCGGGCTACCACCCATGATAGGATCGTCCCTGGCTAGGTGATTTTTCCACCCCTTGGGCTATCACCCATCAATAAATAATATGCTTTACCTTTCAATTATCTTTGAGATGATTCTTAGGCAATATGACAATGGAGAGAGTATGTTACATTAATAATGCAATGCGTATGAAATGAAACAACTCGTGAACATTACTTAGCAATAAGAGTTCATGTAACTTGGTATCCAAGTATGGATGAAGATTCAAAGGTGATTGTATATGGAATCATATGAACATGTAACATAAGTGGAGACACAATTAATTATTGTGTCAGAGTTGGTAAATACCTTTCTGTACCAAAGAGAAATCTATGTTTCATGCAAAATGATACAAAATCAAATAGCTTTACATACCTCATTGTATGACCTCGTTACTACCTTGGATTGGCTGTGTTTTCCCCAAACACTTATCTATAGTATTTGAGGCAATAAGACTAGTCTTAGTAGTGACAAAACATTTCTTAGCAGCCCAATACCACAAAACTAATATCCGGGCAGCAAATGTTTAATTAGCGATTCAGGAACATTTCTTCATCCTTTTCACTTATAATTCGTATTTTCTAACAGCCTTTATTATGTAGATGTTATATAAATCTTATTTCAGAATCTTAATAGTCTTACAACAGCCCATAAGATACAACAGATAACAATTCTTCACTACATATAAACAAGTGATACAACGTTACATCCTTTCCCCACACTTCGACATCAACAATCCCGAATTTGTTTCAACTTTACCTAAATTGTTTCCAATGTTTTTATCATATAAAATCAGTATTAAAATATTCCACAAATAGTCCCAAAGAAGGTTAAGGTCGTGGAACAACATATTACAATTTTCAGCTTCCAAGTTTCTTTTAAGAGTAAAATTACGACGTCATAAAATAACTCATGTTTATGGACTGTAAAAGTAATGCAGTAGCTTAATTACATGACTAACAACCTATACATTGTTAAATCATAAGTCTTACTTCATAATTCAGCCAACTAATTAAGAGAAAAACCTCTTAAACAACAAGAAATGTCCACAACAATACTTAGGACGCATGTTGTCCAGAATTTCCAGCATAACGTAATAGCATATACTTCTTGTTTTTCATGAAGAAACCATATTAAAATACACAACAATAATCGTTTACCTTTATATTAAAAATTCAGATCTTCCTTCAAGAGCCTTAGAGGATTGTATTTTCAGCTTGGTAAGTGAAATAGATAGAAAACAAGAGTGTTATAGAAAGCTGAAATATTATTCAAATGCAATGCCTTTAGGGGCTGCATTTGATTTGTTTTTTGAGACATTCTAGGCCAAATTTCTTTTTCAATTTAGACCATATATTGCCGCTATCAATAAGCTTGTGGTATAGCAGTTGCTCATCTTGGTAAAGTGGAATAAAGAGTAGATAAGTGTCTTTTGAAAAAACTGCACACTTCTTTGAAAAACTAAAAACTTGTTTGAATTGGCAAGGACTAGAGGGCTGCTCTTATGCCATTTTTAAGGACTTATTTGAACAACTTTCTCTTGACATTTTTCCCACACATGTACAACTATTAATACACTTGTTCTTCAGCAGCTTGTCCCTCCTAATTGGGCTTAAATGGGTGACACATTTGATGGACCTTGGCTTCCCATTTTCCAACTTTCTTCTTACTTATGTTTGCGCCTAATTTAGCAAACACATTGTGATGTCTTTGATCCTCTTTTAATATCCTCCATGGATTGAACATATAGTCAATTTATAATGCTAAAACATGAGCTAAGGTTACACCCTTAATATAGACTTTATTCATAATCGAACTTGGACAAATTCGACATCGGGCCTTGTCTCCATTTAGTTAGTAAATTTAAGCTAAGCAAGTAGGTGACTTTTCCTACTAAATTATTAAGCCATACAAGCATCTCAATTATTTTACTTTGTTTAGGGTAGTGACCTCCTTAAATTAACACAGACCATATATTCATTCAACCTGCTTAAGCATTAGAAACACATATTACCCATTAACACAAGAGTTAAGCACTTGAAAGTTTCTTCTATTACAACAAGCCATGAAAAAGGTTAAGGTAATACAGCAGCGACTAGAAACAGCCCAAAGTCATCACAAATCATATGCGGATGCTAGAAGGAGAGAACCAGAATTCTCAATAGGGGATTGGGTATTTCTAAAGGTGTCTCCAATGAAAGGGGTTATGAGATTTCGTAAGAAAGGAAAACTGAGCCCACGTTACATAGGGCCATATAAAATTATTAAGAGGTTCAGGCAGGTTGCATATGAACTATAGCTACCCCAAGAACTTTCAATAGTTCATCTATTTTTTCATGCCTCAGTGCTTCGATGCATAGGTGACCCATCCCTTGTCACTCCTATTGAAGACCTACAAGTTACATAAGATCTCACTTATGAAGAGGTACCCATTGCTATTCTAGATCGTCACGTTAAGAAGCTAAAAAAATAAAGAAATAGCTTCAGTAGGATTACATTGGAGAAACCAGCAAGCAGAAGAAATAACATGAGAGGCCGAGGAAGCGATGAAATCAACATACCCTTACTTATTTAAAGCTAAAGAGGGAGTCCAACATGCAGAATTGGGACACTAATAGGTATATGTGATTGAATACTTAGTGTGTTTTCAAAAGTTTGTGTAAGTAAAGATTTTAACTTGGTTAAGCTATAGAATTGTGCTAATATTCGAGGATAAATGTTCCTAAGGTAGGAGGATATAACACCCCACATCTTACAATACTAGTACTATGCAAATGAAATATGATATAGTTTGGTCAAATTAGCGCCCATTTTTAAAAGTGCTAGAATCTCATATTAGAGGGCGATATGTATGTCTAACGCTGAAGAGGGTCGAGTGTAAATAAGTTTTATGTCAAATTGAGCAGATCATGACCCTAAACAAAGTGATATAATTGAGGTGCTTGTAGGACTTAGGAAGCTAGCAGGTGAGTCACCTACTTGCTTAGCTTAAATTGCTAGCTAAACGGAGACAAGGACCGACGTCGAATTTGTCTAAGTTCGATTATGAATAAAGTCCGTGTTAAGGGTGTAACTTTATCCCATGTTTTAGCATCATAAATGGACTATATTTTCAGCCCAAGAAAGATATCAAAATATCCAAAGTACATCACAACCCACTTGACTAATTGGTCCCAAACTAAATGAAGAGGAATTAGGAAAAATGGGCAGCCAAGGCCTATCAACATTGAGACCCATTTAGGCTCAAGTGTGAGGGCCAAGCTACTGAATCACCAGGTTGTTAACATGTACCAATATGTGTTCAAAATAGCAAGAGAAATTCGGCCAAAGAGACCCTTCAAAAGGGCTCAAAAATAGCGCCTTAAGTCATTTCACTTGCAACAATTTTTCAGCTTTCCTAAAGAGTCTTGTTTTCTCTTCACTTCACTTCACAAGGCAGCCAATATAACCCTCTAGGGTTCTTGAAGGAAACCTTAATCTTAAAGGTTAACGTCAGGGGAAATACCCATGTTTTTTTTGTCTACTTATCCCATGACAAATTAGAAATATATGCTAGTTATGCTTGTGCTGGAAATTTGGACAACATGAGTCCTAAGGATTGTTGTGAACTTTTCTTGTTATTCAAGAGGATTTTCCCTTCTTGGTTGGCTGAATTATGAATTAAGACTCATGTCTTTAATAAGGTTTAGTTTGTTTGTGATGTAACTAAGCTACTGTACCACTTTTACGGTCCACAAAAGTGAGTTCTTATAAGATATTGCAATTGTGTTCTTAGTACAAACTTGTGGGCTGATGGATGGAAGGCTATTGCCTCACGTCCTTTATGACTATTTTGGTACTGTTCTAAGACTATTTTAAGGTTGTTTTTATGTATAGATGTGTTGAGTACAGTTTGGGTAAAGTTGAAATAGGTTCGGGATTGTTAACGTCGAAATGTAACGAAGGGATGTAACGTTATGCCGCCTATATGTATGTTGCATAAAATTGTTAAGTGTTGTGCTTTGTGGGATATTTAAAGACAGTTATGGCACTAAAGTATGCTTCACATGATATGTATATGATAACATGTATTAAGAAAATACGATTAGGGGCGGAAAGGTTGAAAGAATATGCTCGAGTTTATAATTATCCGCTCGCTGCTCGGATGTTGTTTTTTTTATGAGATTGGGCTGTCAAGATGTATTTATTAGCTGCTAATATTAGTTTTATCCCCTACTATATTGTAGATAAATATTTGAAGGAAAGGAAGGTTATCTCGAGGTAATAGCGAGGTGTGTAAGGCTACTTGATTTCGTATTATTTGGCATGAAACATAGATCCCTCCTTGGCATATAAAGGCACTTACCAACTCCAATTCAATTATTTACCATGTCTCAACCCTTTCAAATGTTCATATGCTCCCATATATAGTTGCCTTCAAATCTGTATGCATACTTGGATACCAAAGTACACAAGTTTGTTCTACTAAATAAAGTTCATGTGTTGTTCTACCTCCTATGCATTTCATTTTTTGTGTAACCTACTCCTTTCATTGTAGTGTTGTCTTTTGTGATTGTTTATATGTCATATGTTGCATCTAAAGTCTACAGCTCTAATATTATGACCACCAAAAGAATCATCTCAATGGTAATTGAAAGATAAAGAATATTGCTTGTTGATGATTGGTAACCGAGGGGTGGAAGAATCACCTAGCTAGGGTCGATCCTATCATGGGGGGTAGCCCGCGAAGTTAAAGGAAAGCCTAGTCAGGGCCAATCACAATATAGATTTACCACTAATCAGCTGATCATTTGTACTACTTGTTGTGCACAAATTATACAATAAAGGTAAAGTAATAAAAAGCACATAAAGTATATGATCCCATAGTATAACTAAGGGTAGTCTCTTATTCTACACCAGTGCATAGTTTTATTTGAGTTGTTACTTCATATACAGTATTTTCTGCCTTATATATTCAGTACATTATATCGTATTGACGTCCCTTATAGGGAACCTGCATTTCATGTTACAGGTATAGGTGCTAGTAGATCTCCCTAGTAAGAGTACAGGATATCCAGCTGTTGTTACCAAGCTCCAGGCTGCTTCGGAGCTTTGCGTGTCTAGAGCTTGTATTTATTGTATGGTATAGTTAGTCAAGCTAGGGCCTGTCCTTACACTTATCAGATGCTTTTTCTTATCTAGAGGTTTTGTAGACTATGTAAATTAATGTGTGGTCTTGTCCCGTACTCTAGACACTGTGGCCCCAATGGCCTAGCCATATGTATTTCCTTTTGACTTGTTATTACCATTTACTTTCTTAAAGGGATGTTGAATGTAGAAATCCCTTATAATATGTATAGGAAGAGCATAGATACCGGTTGGTTCTCCCAGGCCTTATTTGCAACATTTGCCAGTCCGCCTTAACGGGATGTTTTG
Organism: Solanum ossicruentum; assembly: GCA_025774065.1. Classification (NCBI taxonomy): domain Eukaryota; kingdom Viridiplantae; phylum Streptophyta; class Magnoliopsida; order Solanales; family Solanaceae; genus Solanum; species Solanum ossicruentum. The sequence continues at coordinate 2,388 of JAOTQR010077670.1, read as the reverse complement.
TGACACACCTTAAATATCTTAAGCATTCATAGGCATAAATATAAAGAAATGTAGAATTTTAAAATGTGGAAGGGTCTATGGGCCTTTTTAAGACAATGAAGCAATATCAAAAAGCAACTGAGGCAACAAAACTTTGTCCATAAAGCATACCTACTGCTGTGTTAATGGATGGAACTGGTAACAGTCAATTTTCATCAAATAGAAAAGACTCCATATATAATAGAATAACATAGAATGTAAAAGCCTCAAAGGTCCAACATATACATCATCTCAAAAATAAAATACAAGAAAAAAATTGAACATGGTAGGGTCCCGAACCAAGGTACCACCACAAATAAAGTTATTAGTCTTGAACGATGTTGGTGGAAGAGTACCTATTCCTACACGATCAAATCATACAGGCAAAATATGTGTTAGGATGTTGGAATGTACTAAATATGTGAGATGCAATGCATACATGATATCGTAATGCCATCATTCATAAATACAACATATGAGTGTATACAAATTGAAAAGTACATAAATGTGAGCTTAAGCATGCACAAGGAATATCGCTCAACATGAAAGAGAAACCAGGCATGGGAGATCGTATATAAGGAGTCATAACATAGAGTCATAAACTTATGGGAGAAGACCTTAACTGACGTATAAGACCATGTGAGTTACTATGTGGAATCCAACATAACCCTTTATGTTGGCACGGGGGGACCCCTTGTCAGGTGGAACTCCGTCAATGCATCTTAATAACATAAATCGACTACGTGGATCCACTAAGCTAGCTACAAGAGCTTTTATGGTGGCACATAGTTAATGAAACAAAGTGCTGCTACTGAGGTTCCCTACTGAACCCCACCTCAATATCACATTCGAGGTAGAGTCATCCCACGAAATCATTGAAACATAACTTAGACAAATTATGACACCTAAAAAATCATAAAAAGTAATCATAGGAGTAGCTCAAACTGAGCAACCACCAAGTGAGAATTGTCCTTATATCTTGTGAACGTTTCTTAAACATCTTTTAGGGAAATTGTCAATATATTTATATCTTTGATAAATCATAAACTTAACTCATCCTTAATGCCCTAATCATCATCATAAATCATGCACGACTTTACTTGAAAGCTAGGTGAACTGGGCTTTTAAATAGAACAATCATAAATCACATAAATCATGAAAATATACTTTTTCAAAGACAAGTAAAACCGTCCACACCATCTTTATCACAACTCATCATTGGGATTGTCATCAATAACATAAATACATGCATATACTCAATAAAAATATGATAGGATATCATGAACATTGGCAACATAAAACATCACGAAATAATCATAAGCATGCATATTATCTCAAAGAAACTTAAATAAAAGGTAAAATACTATATGAAGGACTTTATGGGTGAAAGGATACCCATCAATCAAACGCGAAAACCTTAGAAACCTAAGGGAAAATGAATCTTGAAGCCTTAGGAAGAACCTTGAAATCGTAGCCTTGCCTTGATCTTTTCTAGAGAGAGTTTCGCCTTAGAGAAAACTGAGAATGAAGAATGAAGAATTGAATAAGAGTCCTAGGGATTTAAGGGCTGATTTAGGGCCTTTTTTGGTCCCAAAGATGATACAGTTTAGGAATAGGAAATTGCATAATTAACAAAACTGTCCCTCATTAAAATTGGCAGATTGATCCTATGAAAGCCCGTTTATGGGTCATAGATAAAACCATGGGCCGTAGGTCCTACCCATCCTATTAACTTTTCAGAATTACTAAAACTGACTTGCTGACCCAATCTATGAAACCATCTTCTACGGGTCATGCATTGACTTACGGTCATGGTTGGACTTGTTGAGTCCTTCCGTACTTAGTTATTTTCTCATATTTTCTTGGACCCTATCCACAAAAGAATTTTGCGATTTGTATACCATTTTAAAGGTCATGTTATTAACTCGGTGGTCACTTTCTAGCAAACTCCTAATTCCTTCATGTTAAGGCCCTCACCATCGAACCTACCTATGGTCCATAAATCTTTCTAGGGCCTGTCAAAGTCTTTTCCTTTCCTAAATTCATGTATAAGGACCAAACCTACAGGCCATAACACCACCTTAATAAGGTTGATTCCAAGTCATTTTCTATCCAGCATTTTTGTACTCTTAGGCTCCAAAATTGTGAGTCGTTACAGGAACTAACCTAGAGTAAAGCAATAAAGAACACAACTACTCCTGAACACTGTCACACCCCTCCCTGGGGTCGTGACCAGTGCCCGATAGGGGCACGTAATCACCTAATGAGTCGAATTCCTTTCTAGTCTTTTCCGAGGATTCTACCGAAATTTCGGCAGAGTTTCCTCTGTTTTACTGACTAACCTCACCTGCAGCAGCTCCCAGAATTTAT
>JAOTQR010077669.1:0-11963 GCA_025774065.1 Solanum ossicruentum | reverse complement strand
AGAGCCTCTATGTACCAAGGAAGAACCTAGGTTTCATGCCAAGTAATACGAAATCGAGTAGCCTTACATACCTCGTTATACGACCTCGCTGTTGCCTCGAGATAATCTTCCCTTCTTACAAATATTTATGTACAACATAGTAGGTAACAAAATTAGCATTAGCAGCCAATAGATACATCTTGGCAGCCTAATCTCATAAAAAACATACTGGCAGCAAGTGGGTATTTATAAACTCGAGCATATTTTTTCAACATTTTCGCCCCTAATCGTACTTTCTAATACACATTCCCTTATGAAATAAAATATAAAAAATATTTACATATCATGTGCAGCCTATTCTAGTGCCATAACAGTCTTACAACAGTCCACAAAGTACAACACATAACAATTCTATGCAACATACAAATAGGCGGCATAACATTACATTCCTTTGCCCCATTTTGGCGTCAACAATCCCAAACCTGTTCCAACTTTAACCAAATTGTCCTCAACACACCTATACATAAAAAAACCTTGAAACAATCTTAGAACAGTACCAAATCAGTCATGAAGAATGAGGCAATAGCCTTCCATCCATTAGCCAACAAGTTCGTACTAAAAACACAATAGCAATATCTTATAAGGACTCACTTTTATGGACTGTACAAGTGGTGCAGCAGCTAAGTTACATCACTAACAAACTAAACCTTGTTAAAAAAATAAGTCTTACTTCATAATTTAGCCAATCAAGAAGAGAAAATCCTTTTGAATAACAAGAAAAGTTCACAAATCCTTAGGACACATGCTGTCCAAAATATCAGCACAAACATAAATAGCATATACTTCTTGTTTGTCATGGGATAAGTATAACAAATACTTGGATATTTCCAGTTACCTTAAACTTCAAGGTTTAGGTTTCATTCAAGAACCCTAGAGGGTTGTGTAGGCTACCTTGTGAAATGAAATAAAGAGAGAAAAAGAGTCTTTAGCAAAGCTAAAATTTTTTTCCAAAGTGAAATGAATTAAGGAGCTATGTTTGAGCCCTTTTAAAGAGTATCTTCGGTCGAATTTCTTTTGACATTTTCACCATATACTAACATATATCAATAACCTTGTGATGTAGCAGCTTGGCCCTTACACTTGAGCCTAAATGGGTCTCAAAGTTGATGGGCCTTGGCTGCACATTTTCCAAATTCCTCTTCACTTAGTTTTGGCCTAGTTAGCCAAGTGGGTTATGGTGTACTTGGGCCCTTTTATTATTCATCTTGGGCTAAAAATAAAGTCCAGTTATGGTGCTAAAACACAAGCTATGGTTACACCCTTGACACGAACTTTATTCATAATCGGACTTGGACAAATTCGACGTCGGAGCTCGTCTCCATTTAGCTAGCAAATTTAAGCTAAGCAAGTAGGTGACTCACCTGCTAGCTTCTTAAGTCCTACAAGCACCTCAATTATTTCACTTTATTTAGGGTCGTGATCTTCTCAATTTGACGTAAAACATGCACACACTCGGCCTTTTTAAGCGTAAGACGCACATATCGCCCTATAACATGAGATTCAAGCACTTTTAAAAATTTGCGCTAATTTGAAAAGCCATATCATGTTTCATTTGCATAGTACTAGTATTGTAAGAGGTAGGGTGTTACATCCTCCCCTCTAGGAACATTCGTCCTCAAATGTTTGCCCAATTAGATAGCTTAACCAAGTTCAACGCAATAAACGTTCAAACACACGTACCTATTATGGCCCCCAATTCTGGATGTTGGACTTCCTTTTTAGCTGCAAATAAGTAAGGGTATTTTTATTTCATCGCTTCCTCAGCCTCCCATGTTATTTCTTCTACTTGCTAGTTTCTCCAAAGTACTTTAACTAAAGTTATTTCTTTATTCCTTACCTTCTTAACTTGAAGATCTAGAATAGTAATAGGTACCTTTTCATATGTGAGATCTCCTGTAACCTGCACATCCTCAATAGGAGATGGGTCACCTATGCATTTTCGAAGCATTGAGACATGAAAAACTGGATAAACCATTGAAAGAACTTAGGGTAGCTCTAGTTCATATGCTACCTGCCTGAACTTCTTCATAATCTAATATGGCCATATGTAACATGGGCTCAGTTTTCCTTTCTTACCAAATCTCATAACCCCTTTCATTGGAGCCACCTTTAAGAATACCCAATCCCCTACTGATAATTCTAGTCCTCTCCTTCTAGCATCCGCATATAATTTGTGATGACTTTGGGCTGTTTCTAGCTGTTCTTGTATTACCTTAACTCTTTCAATGGCTTGTTGTACTAAATCTGGCCCAAGTAAGGTGGTTTCAACCACTTCAAACCATCCAATTGGCAACCTACATTTCCTCCCATACAAAGCTTCATAAGGTGCCATCTTGAGACTCGTGTGGTAGCTATTATTATAGGCAAATTCAATAAGTGGCAAATGGTCCACCCAACTACCTTTAAAGACCAATGCATAAGCTCGCAACATATCTCCAAGTGTCTGAATGGTGCGTTCTGCTTGACCATCTATTTGAGGGTGGAAAGCTGTACTCAAATTCACTTGTGTCCCTAAACTCATTTGAAAGGACTTCCAAAACTTTGCAGTGAATTAAGCCCCCTGATCAGATATAATGTAGACTATAACTCCATGTAGCCTGACTATCTCTTTGAGGTATAGCTTGGCATGCTCTTCAGTTGTATAATCACTCCTGATTGGCAAGAAGTTTGCTGACTTTGTGAGTCTGTTAACTATTACCCATATGGAGTCAAAGTTCTGAAATGAGCAAGGAAACCCAATAACAAAATCCATATTGGTCACATCTCACTTCCATGTTGGAAGCTCTATGCACTGCATATAACCTCCTGGCTTTTGGTATTCTACTTTCACTTGTTGGTAATTTGGACCTTGAGCCACAAATTCTGCAAGGTCTTTCTTCATGCCTCCCTACCAAAACATTCCCTTCGGGTCATTGTACATCTTAGTTGATCCTGGATGGATAGAATATCGGGAATGATGGGTTGTTCCGTTATCCTATTTCTTAATCCATTAATATCAGGCACACATATCTATTTTGGTAATAAAGCACTCCATTTTGTGTAAGGTCAAAGCCCTTTATCTTACCTTGACTCACCTTTTTCTTAAGCTATCATAGAACAGGATCCTCAAACTGTTTTTCTTTCACCTCCATTACCAAGGAAGACTCCACAACAATATGTAAAACAACCCCTTTCTTTGAAGTTTCAAGAAGGAGAACTCCTAAATTAGCTAGTTGTCGTAGATGCTTAGCCACTCATTGACTTACCACAGCTTGATCACTAGTATTCATGATTGCCTTATGACTCAAAGCATCGGCTACCACATTTGCTTTCCCCAGATGGTATAGTATATTAACGTCGCAATCATTTATTAGCTCTAGCCATCTTTGCTATCTTAAATTTAGGTCTTTCTACTAGATGTATTGCAAACTCTTGTGATCAATATATATATGTCAACGTGAACCCCATAAAAATAGTAGCGCCATATTTTCAGAGCAAACACAATCGTTGCTAGCTCAAGATCATATGTTGAATAGTTTTTCTCATGTGGTCGTAGCTGTCTAGATGCATAAGCAATTACCTTACCATGTTGTATCAGTACACACCCTAAGTTAACTCCTGAAGCATCGCAATATACTGCATACCCCTCGGTGCCTTCTGGAAGTACTAGCACAAGTGCAGAAGTTAGCTTATTTTTCAGCTCCTAGAAGCTCCTTTCACATGCATCATTCCATTGGAACTTGGTTGCCTTATGTGTCAACTTTGTTAGAGGTGCCAAAATAGAAGAAAAACCTTCAATAAACCTCCTGTAATAACCTACCAAACCTAGAAAGCTCCGAACTTCCATGGGTGTTGTTTGTCTTGGACAATCTTTCACAGCCTCTATCTTTTGTGAATCAACCTGTATTACCTCATCAAACACAATATGACCCAAGAATGCCACTGATTTTAGTCAAAATTCACATTTAGAAAACTTAGCATACAATTGTCGATCACGAAGAACCTGTAACACTTGTCGTAAGTGATTCGTTCTCCTCTTCTAATCTTGAATAAACCAAAATGTCATCTATAAATACTATCACGAACATATCCATGAATGACTTAAATATCCTGTTCATCAGATCCATAAAATTTATTGGTGCATTCGTTAGCCCAAATGACATAATAAAAACTTCAAAGTGACAATAGTATGTTCTGAAAGTAGTCTTAGGTATATCTTTCTCCTTCACCCTCACTTGGTGATAAACTGATCTCAAATCAATTTTTGAAAAGCATTTGGCACCTTGTAACTAATCAAATAAATCATGAATCCTAGGGAGGGGGCATTTATTCTTAATTGTCACCCTATTCAATTGTTGATAGTCGATACACATTTTCAAGGTGCCATCCTTTTTGCATACAAATAACACTAATGCACCCCAAGGGGACACACTAGGTCTTATAAAACCCTTTTACAATAAGTCTTTTAACTGCTCTTTTAATTCACGCAATTCTATTGGGGCCATTCTATATGGAGGGATGGAAATTGGATGAGTGCATGGATGTAAGTCAATACCAAAATCTACTTCTCATTCTGGAGGTAAGCCTGGAAGTTCTTCTGGGAACAAATCAACAAAGTCATTCACTACTGGAACTAATTGAAGAGTTGGTGATTCTACCTCCATATCCCTCACTCTAACAAAATGACATATATACCCCTTAGATATCATCTTTTCATTCTTAAAATACGAGATAAACTTCCCCTTTGGCGCCCCAACATTGCCTTCCCATTTAAGAACTTCCTCATTTGGAAAGTGGAAGTACATTCTCTTAGTTTGGCAATGTACGGTGGCAAGAAGCTAACCAATCCGTACTTATTATAACATCAAATTCAACCATTTCTAGCTCAATAAGGTTAGCCAATGTGTCATGGTCACAAACAGTTACTACACAGTCATAATAAACCCTTCTAGCCATAATAGATTCACCGATTGATGTGAATACTTCAAATGGTTTGTTCAATAATTTGGGTGTTCTCTTAAGCTTCCCAGCAACTAGTGGGGTGATGTATGATAGTGTAGTACCAGGGTCAATTAATGTATATACATTATGTGAAAAGATGGATAATGTACCTGTGACCACATCAGATGAAGCTTCCGAATTTTGCCAACTCCTTAGAGCATAAGTGCGATTATGGACTCCGCTAGAGCTAGATTCCCCTCTAACACCTCTACCATGGACCATAGGTGCTTATTGACCCCTACCTAATGGAGGAACTAATGATGATGATGCAACAGTTGACCAGTAGATTGTGCTATATCAGCCATACACCTCCTCGGGCAATCTCTTATCATATGCCCTGGTGCACCACACCAATAACAAACATCTTTTCCAACACGACATATGCATGAATGACTTCTTCCCGCACTATTTACAAGGCTGTATAGGGGTCATTTGCTGCCCTGCTGAATATCCTGTTGTTTGGGCGCCTTGCCCTTCACTTCTTGGACCAAACTGATTCCTTCTAGATCCATGAAATTGTGGTAGGGCACTGGCTGCAGGGTAGGGGAACGATGGCCTAGGAAGTCTATTAGAAAACTGAGGCTTAAGCTCACCTTGGGGTGGTGTAAACTGCCCTGTAGACCTGGCCCTCTTGGACTGCACCCTTTTAGCTCTTGTGTCTTTCTCCTTTGCCTCTGATTCTCCAATTTCTGTGCAAAAGCTTGCATTCTCGCTATATCCATGTCTTTGTTTAAGGAAGCAATAGTACAGTCTCTGAACAGATACATATCCAGTCTATCCATATATCGATGAACCATATCTGCTATAGTAGCAACTACATTAGGAGCATACCTAGCTAGGGAATTAAATTGAAGGCTATACTCTCTCACGCTCATATTCCCTTGGTGGAGATTCAAAAACTAATCTGGATGGGCCTCTCAGATCTCTAATGGCAAGTAATGGCCAATAAATGCCTCTTTGAACTCTTTCCAGGTAATTGGGGGTGCATCTATACCCTTAGATTGCTTTCAAGCTTCATGCCACAATATAGCCACACCCTTCAACCTGTATGTCGCTAACTCGACAACTTCTGTACCACTCACATGCATAACATCTAAAGTGCACTGAATCTGATCAATAAAGTCTTGGGGATCTTCATTAGGATCTTACCCAGTAAAGGATGGAGGGTCCAAATTAAGAAAATCACATATCCTTGTGCCAGCTGCCCTATTCACACCACCTGCACCTATAACCGGACCTTCCTGTCTTTGACCTTGGCCAACAACTATCTGGGTTAATAGTTGGACTGTATTTCTCAGATCCTACACGGTAGCATGAATAGGTGGTTCTGGGGGAATTTCACTACTTCTAGGTTCATTAGAAGCTGGAGGACTTGGAGATGTCTGTGACAGAGACTCCTCTTGAAACTCATTTCATTGTCTCACATGACTGGGTATACCAACCACCACTTGTACTCCTTTCTCTTTACCTTTGTTTTGTTTGGTTTCTAGCATACTTGTTGTACAAAGTAATTTAGGAGTTAGACATAATTCACTTATTATACTTGGCTGTATGGCACGATCTAAAGAATGAAAAGAAAGTAACAAGTCCTAAATGACACGTAGCCTCCTACTTATAAATATGGTGCACAACACATTGATAAACAAGACTCTACATAGACACAGCTTTGTAGATTCCCTAGGATGACCCGCTTTGAATACTTCTGTCACGCCTAAAGTCTCGTTAGGGTGGACTGGTGCCCATTGCGATGAGGCTCAGGAGAACTAACCTATATCCATGCGCTTTCTATACTTACTATAAGGGATTTCTATATTTGACATGCGTTTAAGAAAATAAACAATGATAACAAGCCAAAAGGAAATGCATATGGCTAGGCCATTGGGTCCAAGGTGTTTAAAGTACAAGACATGACCACACTTTAATTTACATAGTCTATGAAGCCTCTACATAAGGAAGAGTGTCTGATAAGGGTCGGGACAGGCCCCTCCTCGACTAACTATACAATACTATAATATAAGCTATAGACACACAAAGCTCCGAAGCAACCTGGAGCTTGGTAATAGTAGCTAGATATCTTATAGTCCTACTGGGGAGATCTACTAGCATATGTACCTGCAGTATGAAATGCAGGTCCCCCGTAAAGGATGTCAGTACGAGATAATGTACTAAATACGTAAGGCAACAAATATTATATATGAAGTAACAACTCAAATGAAACTATGCACTGGTGTAGGATAAGAGACCTCTCTTAGTTATACTATGGGATCATGTACTCTACGTTCTTTTAATTACTTTACTTTTACTGTATAATATGTGCACAACAAGTAATATAAATAACCAGCTGATCAATGGTAAATCTATATCAGGATCAGCCTTGGCTAGGCTTTTCCTTTAACCCCTTGGGCTATCCCCCCCCCCCTCGATAGGATCGACCCTGGTTAAGTCATTCTTCCATCCCTCGGGTTATCACCCATCAATAAGCAATATACCTTACTTTATCTTTTAATTACCTTTGAGATGATTCTTTTGGTAGTCGTAATATTGGAGCTGTAGGACTACAGATACAATATAAACATGTAAATAATCACAAAAGACAATGCCACAATGAAAGGAGTAAGTTACACAAATAATGAAATGCATAGGAGGTAGAACCACATATGAACTTTATTTAGTAGAACGAATTTGTGTATCTTGGTATCCAAGTATGTATGCAGGTTTGCAAGTGACCATATGGGAGCATATGAACATGTGAAAGAGTGGATACATGGCTGTTTGTTATGTCGGAATAGATAAGAGCCTCTATGTACCAAGGAAGAACCTAGGTTTCATGCCAAGTAATATGAATCGAGTAGCCTTACATACCTCGTTGTACGACCTCGCTATTACCTTGAGATAACCTTCCCTTCCTCCAAATATTTATCTACAACATAGTAGGTGATAAAACTAGCATTAGCAGCCAATAGATACATCTTGGCAGCCCAATCTCATAAAAAAACAACATACGGGTAGCAAGCGGGTATTTATAAACCCGAGCGTACTCTTTCAACCTTTCCGCCCCTAATCTTATTTTATAATACACATTCTCATCTATATATCATGTGCAGCCTATTACAGTGTCATAACAGTTTTACAACAATCCAAAAAGCAAAATACATAACAATTCTATGCAACATATTATAGGCGGTATAACGTTACGTCCCTTTGCCCCATTTTGGCGTTGACAATCCCAAACCTGTTCCAACTTTAACCAAAATATCCTCAACACATCTATACATAAAACAACCTTAAAATAGTCTTAGAATAGTACCAAATCAGTCATGAAGGACGTGAGGCAATAGCCTTCCATCCATCAGCCCACAAGTTCGTACTAAGAACACAATTGCGATATCCTATAAGGACTCACTTTTATGGATTATAAAAGTGGTGCAGCAGCTAAGTTACATCACTAACAAACTAAACCTTGTTTAACAAATAAGTCTTACTTCATAATTCATCCAACCAAGAAGAGAAAATCTTTTTGAACAACAAGAAAAGTTCACAACAATCCTTAGGACTCATGCTGTCCAAAATTTCAGCACAAACATAACTAGCATATACTTCTTGTTTGTCATAGGATAAGTATAACAAATACCTGGATATTTCTACTTACCTTAGCCTTCCAGATTCAGGTTTCCTTCAACAACCCTAAAGGGTTGTGTAGGCTGCCTTTTGAAGTGAAATAAAGAGAGAAAAAGAGTCTTTAGGAAAGCTGAAAATTTGTACCAAAGTGAAATGAATTAAGGAGTTGTTTTTGAGACCTTTTAAGGAGTCTCTTTGGCAGACTTTCTTTTGACATTTTCACCTAATATTAACACATATTAATAACCTTGTGATGCAGTAGCTTGTCCCTTACACTTTGGCCTAAATGGGTCTCAAAGTTGATGGGCCTTGGCTGCCCATTTTCCAAATTCCTCTTCACTTAGTTTGGGCCCAATTAGCCAAGTAGGTTGTCGTGTAGTTGGTACCTTTTATTATTCATATTGGGCATAAAATAAAGTCCAGTTATGGTGCTAAAATATGAGCTAAAGTTACACCTTTAACACGGAATTTATTCATAATCGGACTTGGACAAATTCAACGTCGGACCTCGTCTCCATTTAGCTAGCAAATTTAAGCTAAGCAAGTAGGTGACTCACCTGCTAGCTTCTTAAGTCCTACAAGCACCTCAATTCTCTCACTTTGTTTAGGGCCGTTATCTTCTCAATTTGACACAAAACATGTATAACTCGACCCTTAAGCATAAGACGCACATATCGCCCTATAACTTGAGATTCAAGCACTTTTAAAAATTAGCACTAATTTGAAAAGCCATATCATGTTTCATTTGCATAGTACTAGTATTGTGAGAGGTGGGGTGTTACATATGTGAACCATAATTGAGGCTAAAATCCTAAGTTGAGGATGGTTACAAGTTGTGGCCCTGGTGTGAGAATAGATATTGTATACTTCACCTCATGTTAAAAACCTAAGTTGAGGTTGACCCTTATCATGGTAAAGTAATGAAAATGAGGTGGTTAGTTGGGAAATAAAGAAGAAATTAAAAAGCATGAGGTGAGTGAAGAAAAAGAAAGAGAAAAGTGCCTTGAATCGAGAAATAGTAGCAAGAATTGAGTTCAGAAATAAGGCACAACTGAAAATAGAAAGAAAGCACTCAAAAAGTTCAAAAAAAGGAGAATAAAGGTGGATTGATTGAAAAATGTTGGGTTATGAAAGTGAAAAGTGTTGGTAAACATGTTTCAAGGATAGCCTTTAGTCACTACTTGCCTGAAATACATTATCGAAGCCCCTTGAACCTACATTACAAGCCCATAAGTCCTAAAGTGATCCAAATCCACTTTATCACCAAGCCAGAAGATGAGTATGGAGGTAAGCCTAGTGTTAGTCAGTATGCATGAATTTCAAGTGTGAGAGTGGGAATGCTTCCTAAGTCCCTGAATTCGAAATGCTTTTCTGAGTGAGTATGAGGGACTTTTTTCTAGTGATGACATTTGTACTACTTGAGTAGCATATGACTATACCAATGTTGTAGATGATTGATGCTCCTTAGCTTATCATAGTTGGATTTTCAGGTATCTTATTATGTTCTGGTTTTGCTTAATAACCTCACAATCCTATTTTGCGAATGGTAGTTAGGTACCTGAATCAAAGGAGTTGTTGTATATGTTGTTAGTGTAGCTATTATGTTTTTCTCATTGTCTGCTTAGGTTGAGTCGTCGCTTGAGGACAAGCAACAATTTTAAGTTGAGGGTGTTGATGTTCTATAAAAATACAACACATTTGATGCCTAAAACAAGAGATTTTTTGAGTTCTTAATGCGACTTTTTATGGTTTTTATGTGTTTTGTGTTGCTTTTGCAGAAAAGTTAGGTTGGCATCATCTTTTGGGGAAAAGTTATAGATTCTCCTGAATTATAGGACATACGATCTCACCTATGAATCATTGCCCAAGCTATGAGTCGTAGGGTGTGTTGTAGCAAGAATCAAAGTCCAAAAATTCAGAAATCTGCTAAGTGGAGGTCACCCCTATGAGGACATCCTACAAGTCATAGTTCTTACCACGACTCATATAGGTAGACTCATAGAAGGAATCATAGAGCCAAAATGTTGGACCAAAAACTAAAGGCCAAGACTACAAGGGGAACATACGAGTCATAGCTCAAGTAACTACTCGTACCCGTGGGTAGTACTATCTCAGTCCAAGATGCCAAGAACCTAATACGAGACCTCGACTTTGACTCATATGTCACCCTATGAGTCGTACCTGCAAGGAGTACCAGTTGCTAGCTGCTTTTTCTGTGTTATTTTTGGTGTTTATTTGTAAACACTATAAGTACATTTGTTTTGTTTTTTAGAAAAAGATCACAGATTTTTTATGATAGAACTTGCCTTTGAATATTCTTTAGGGTTTTAGATTAGTTTATCATTTTCTCTTGGAAAACCCATTATGGGGATTGCAAATCTTGCTTTGTACTCATTGTTGATCAATCAAGCTTTTGGGTTTGCAACTTGTGGTGTCTATAATCTTCCTTGTTTTTGATAAAACTCTCAACTATGTCATTTATTTGTATTTTTGCTTGTTTTGTGTTCGCCATGAGTAGCTAAGCACCCACAACTTGGGGTTGTGGGAATCATAGGTAGTTGATTCGAGATAACCTAGGTTTATTGCATCTCTATGGTTAGGATTTGCATGTATTGTCTATTTCCCTTCATTATGATTGTCGTTTGGTGGTGGCCAACACTAAACCCTGCCTATTATCACTAGCCCGACCAAGGTAATGACAAATAGAAAAAGGGAAGTAGATGGCAAGACTCGATTGATGTGTTCTCGTCTAATCAACCAAACTTGACCAAAGGGAGGTTGACTGGGACTATTGGTAACGGTTAGTTGGCACACCATGGTGGCCAACCAAGCGCCATTGATGCGACCCCAAAAAGTTTTCAAAAATGTGCCTCGGATTGCCTGAAATTTTAAATCCATATATCTCAAAACTCATTTGCTATTTCAAAAATTCGACTTCGTATTTATGATCAATGGGTCAAAATTAGGTGAAGAAGAGTCTAACACCGATTTAAGAGAGAAAGAATATCAATTTCAATTTTTGAAAGTGCAATTTCCAGTGAGGTTTCCGCGTTTCCTCTGCGACGCACCAAGGGCGTGCTCATGTATAATTTTGAATGCGGAGAGGCATATTTTCCTTGGCAGTGTTTTGCCATTGCGGTCCAAATATTCTAAGTGTTGGGCCCAAGTTTTTCCAAACGTATTTTTATCTATACTTTGCCAAATTTCACCCTTATATCATCCTAAACATTTCCCAATACTAACAAAAATACTTAGTTATATTTTCACTCCCCAAACTCAAGTCCCAAACCCTCATCCCAAGCTAAGGTTCTCCTTCAAGGTTCTTC
>JAOTQR010077668.1:0-11963 GCA_025774065.1 Solanum ossicruentum | reverse complement strand
GACAACCAGGTTTTGGGGGATTTCCATCAAATTGAACATTTATTCTGATTATAATTCCGCACTTTTAATGTTATAGTAGGGTTGTAGGCTGACTTGTCTTGGTAAAAAAAAAGACGAGTTCCATCACGCCGAATTTCGGGTCAAGACATGCAGGCACCCCCAAAACAATCTTACAAGAAGTGAATGCGGGTCATAGACAGCGGGTGCTCAAGACATATGACCGGGAAAAATGAAAATTTTAAGAATGTTAAGATTCGGTGATAATGCAAAAGGTGAAGTCACTATTAAGAACAATCACAATCAGTCCATCATGTGATCTTATTGAGGTCTATCTGGTTAAAGGACTGAAACATAATCTTTTGACCATTAGTCAACTCTGTGATGCCGGTTTCAATGTAAATTTTAATGCTGTAAAATGCCCCATTAGCAACCTGTCAAAGAATATCATTATTGTTGGAGATTGTGTGGAAAATGTCTATGTGCTAAACAATGTAGATCCTCTCACTCTCACGTGTCTGACAGCTATTTGATATGATCCATGGATATGACACAGGAAACTCGATCACACAAGTATGCATGCCATTGAAAAGCTTTCAAGACTTGATCTGGTCATTGGACTTCCAAAGTTAAAATTTGAAAAAGACCATCCTTATGATGTTGTCGGTTCGGAAAACAAACTAGGTCATCTTTCAAAGCCACCTGACAATGTCCAGAAATCAAAATCTCTACAACTTCTGCACACGAACCTATTCTGACCTACTAAAATAGCAAGTATTGGTGGTAAACATTTTGCTTTCTTTATTGTTGATGATTATTCTCATTTTACCTCGGTTATTTTCTTATCTCATGAGTATGAAGCTTTCAATAACTTCGAAGTTTTCTGTAAAAAGATTCAAAAGGAAGCAAGTTATTTCATCACCAGTATTCATAGTGGTCATGGAGGAGAATTTGAAAATAAACTATTTGAAGAGTTCTGCAACAACAATTGGATTTCTCAAGATTTCTCCTCACTTAGATCTCCACCAAAAAAAAAACTAGAGTGGTGGAATGAAAAAATCAATCCCTTCAAGACACCACATGAACCATACTATTGGATTAAGGATTACCGGATCATTTTTGGGTTGATGCAGTTAGCACAGCTTGACACGTCTTTAACAGGTACATGATTAGGTCCATTCTAAGGAAAACTCCTTATGACCTCTAAAAAGGTAAGAAACCCAATATCAGCTATTTTCATCCCTTCGGATGCAAATTTTATGTCCACAATAACGGTAAAAATAACCTTAGTATGTTTGATCCTCGAAGCGATAGAGGTATATTCCTTGGTTACTCTCCTTCTAGTCATGCCTTTCTTGTATTTAATAAAAGCACTCTTAGTGTTGAAGAATCTGTACATGTTGTTTTTGATGACTCTAACCTAAGCTTGCAGCTCCCTGAGGAAGATCCTCTAGGTCAATTAGTTACTCATTGAATTCTTCTCCAACTGAGGAGTCAACTCCCAGTCCTGAGAAATCACCTACTCTCTCTAAAAATATTGTGGTTCCCAGAGAATGGAGACATAGTGCAAGCTATCCTAATGACTTCATAATCAAAAACTCCACTTTCATAATGAAAACTAGGGCATCTCTGAAAAAACAAGCATCAGTCGCATTGGTTTCTCATATGGAACCTAAGAGAGTGGATAACGCGCTCAAAGATGATTGTTGGGTGAACGCCATGAAGGAAGAGTTAGAACAATTTGATTGTAGTAGTGTCTGGACTCTTGTGGAAAAATCGAACAACTGTTGAGTCATTGGAACAAAGTGGATATTCCAAAACAAAATGGATGAAAATGGGAATGTCACGAGAAACAAAGCGAGATTAGTGGCCCAAGGTATTGACTACGATGAAACTTTTGCTCTCGTAGCAAGGTTAGAATCTATTCACATACGTCTTTCTATACTTCATTTTATTGCTTTAAACTTTTTCAAATGGATGTCAAAAGCACTTTCCTAAACGGTTTCATCAAAAAAGAAGTTTTAAACAACCTCTAGGTTTTGAAAACTCCTAGTCACCCAATCATGTTTTCAAGCTTTCAAAGGCTCTTTATGGACTGAAACAAGCCCTAAAAGCTTGGTATGAACATCTCAGCAGTTTTCTGATCAAAAATGATTTTAAACAAGAAATATTGATACTACTTTGTTTGTTCAAAAATTCAATCCAAATCTTCTCATTATTCAAATTTATGTGGATGATATAAATTTTGAAAGTCCTAACATCTCTCTATGCGAGAATTTAGCTAATTTGATGAAAGGAGAGTTCAAGATGAGTCTCATGGGTGAGCTTACGTTTTTCCTTAGACTTCAAAACAAATAAACCGACTAAGGCATATTCATCTGTCAAAGCAAATACACAAAGGACCTTGTCAAACACTTGAGAATAGATCAAAGAAAGGCCTACGGTACCCCAATGAGCGCATCAACCTATCCAAAAGCTGATCAAGGTGGCAAAATGGTGGATGAAAAGATGTATCGAGGAATGATCGGCTCACTACTTTATCTTATAGCAAGTCGACCTGATATCATGTTCAGCGTATGCAAATGTTGGTTTCAGTCGACTCCCAAGGAGTCTCATCTGACTACATTCAAAAGGATCATTCGCTTTTTGATTGGAACAACTAATTTGGGCTTATGGTATCCTAACTTTGCTATTTTTTCTCTAACTGGGTACTCAGATGCTGATTTTGCAGGAGATAAATTAGACAGAAAATGCACTAGTGAATCATGCCAACTACTAGGAGAATCTCTTATCTCTTGGCAAAGTAAAAAACTGACATCAGTTGCATTATCTATCACTGAATCAGAATATATGGCCATCGGAAACTGTGACACTCAACTACTGTGGATCATGCATCAACTTGAAAATTTTGATCTATTACTTACATACGTTCCAACTTTTTGTGATAATACAAGTGCTGTAAATCTATCCAAATATACTATGCATCATTCTAGAGCTAAGCATATTAAGCATCATCTCATTCGTGATTATTAGAATATTCTAATTTCCTCTTGAAATGTTTTGAATATTAATTAAGTTGGAAATGAATTCTTAACCTAAAGTTGTTCCACAATCAAGAATCTTTAGAAAAAGTTATTATTAGCACAAAAATAAGCTATATATCTATCAACAAAGGTAGTGAAGTGTTTGACACTTTGAGTCAAACATTTAGGGAAAATCTTCGAAACTTCCCCTTACCCAAAACACATACATGATTTCGACAAATTGCTAAAAAAAAGAATATAAACAAATTAGTTGTGTAAAATTTATTTAAGACGAGCATTTGTTTTCAGTCTAGCAGTTTGTATAGTTTTTTAATATTTAAAGTTTTATTTATAAAATAGCAAAAAAGCATCATTTGTTAGTGTGAGTTAGCGTACTCCTAGCCTGATAGCTTATCAGATCCCTCAATGTATAATAACTAAAGATCAGAAGAGAAACAATAACAGAAGGTAAAGACATAATGATTTTTATATGAAAAAACTCCTTGCTCAAGGGAGGAACAACCACAACCTATCACCACAGTATTTACCAACCAAATCCACAAAGCAAAGTAAAGAAATACAACACACACGTTATTTTTCTACTTTCCCTTACAACTCCAACAGCTTAAACAACTAGCACAAGCAATGCGCACCCACAAAGACTATTTTAATCTAACCTACGACACTTGAGTAGTTAGACTAAAACACAAACACACCTTAAGACTATAACACTGTCTACAAGGTGTACTCCACACTTGAATTTGCTAAAACTTTAATTGATCACTTACCTTTATAGTTTAGGAGTGATCTTACACTTGGAACACAATACAACACACATAAATAGAAGAACTATAGACCTATTCTATCAGGTCCCACGTCTGGATTTGTTGTATGTTCTTGCACAAGAAGCCAAGGAGAAGCTTTTTCAACTAGAGAATATTCAATATGAAAATGTGTTTGAAAACTTATGTTGAAACCTTGGACTTCTATCTTTTATGTTGTTGTGGATACATCCTATGGACCCCTGGTCCTTCAATACAAGTCTGAAAGACATTTCACCAATCACATCAGCTTTACAGGCTGTTTTCCACAACTTGCTTCAGCACAGTAGCCTGATGATCTACCTGGTCGTTGATTTAGTTTGTTATCATCAAAACTTAGAACAAATTCATGTGCTCAACAATTTTCCCCTTTTGATGATGACAAACTATGCCCACTATGTGATTTGTTCCCCCTTAATATAAGCTCCCTCAATTTCAGTATTCCTCCTGGGTGTATGATCACATATCTTTTCCCCTTTTGGCATCATTAAAAGAAAAACAACAAACTAAGATAGGATCACAATTAAAAAATATGAGGTACTTGATGAAGCATAATTAAAGCAATAACATAGGAAAGAAAGAACATAAATAAGAATAGAGATGCACAAAAGAAACCATAACCATGACATATTATATTCCAATCACAATCATCATCTCAAAAACATCAAATGCCAGGACTAGGCCAAGATCATCCAAACAAGAACTTTTTCTAAATAAAAAAACTGCAATCAACAAAAAGGGGGGGGGGGGGGGGGGGGAACAGGGACTGGAGACATAGAGAACAAAGGGAATAAACATAGGCAGGGGAACTTAGGAACTAGAGGGTTTTATGGAAAGGGATTCGATCAGCTTGGCCATGCTCACACTATGATCTCTGTGAGTCTCCAAAAGCTGCTGGGTGAGGGGCTTCACCTCTTTGGTCAACTAGCCATTCACTTCCCTCAGTTCGGTCACCTCGGCAGCACCAGGTCCTCCTCAAGGTCCTTTGACTAATTCAACATGCATCATAACTAAGTCAGCATCCTTAGTCGCCAATGCTTTAGTCATTTCCTTCATTTGAGCTTTTAAGGCCTCATTCTGTTCAACTAACTCAAACATAAGAGATTTTTTGGTACTGGCATTCAGCTGACCAATCTCACACTCAGATAGAGCATTAAAGGAATGATTGTTTCATGGTCCCCATGACACCTTTACTCAGTTCTATTCTATAGTACACAAAAACCCAATTGAGTAGGTAGCCATATGCAAGACCATGTTTCCCTTCTGCCATATTGTATACCTTGGTCATATGCTCCATCATGATCGCTGGAAGATTGATTTTGACTAAGGTAGTTAATTTCTCCATCAGGTAAAGGTCAGCCATAGTAGCAACTATTCTCTTCTCAGATCGGGGAAGGAGTACTTTGTTCACAAATTCAAAGTAAAGTTGATATTGACCTTTCAGGAGCTTTTCAGAGACAACTGCAGAGGTCAGGTTCCTCATTTTATCGGCTTTCACTAAAAAGTCCCTAGAAGGGAATCTATCAACCACAGTCTTTTTCCCCTCAACCTTGGCCTGTAATATCTTCCCTAGCAATCCTTCATCTACCCTAAATGAGAAATCCCTAATCCTGGCTATTAAACCCTCATCAGTTTTTATGTCACGGTTGAGGTAAAACTCCTTTACTTCCCACTCATGCAAGTTAGGAACAAGTCATTCAAATAAGTGGCCCTAACCTTGAACCTCCACTACATCTACCAACTCCCTCATACCTGGGCTATCTTTGGCTGCAGGTTCAAACACTTTACCATTCAACACCTTCTATTCCTGTAACAAACTCACCCTTTGTTATTTGGTAAGAACTTTTTTAGTTTTTCTCCTCTTTACTTGAGAAACTGGTCCCCTAGTGGAAACGAGTTCACTCCCTTTTACCTTAGCAATTTCCTTCCTTTGAGCCTTAGAATTTAGACCCTCTTCACCAGTCACTTCTTCAGAATCAATCTAGTTAATGTCCTCATCTTCCCCAACATTGACAACCTGGTACTCAGGTATGTCAGGTTCAACAACAGTGGTTTTTCTCAACCTTTTCTTCAAAATATGCTTTTGTCTACTAGCTTTCATAGCATCACCCAACAGTTTCTTTTTAGTACCCCTGGTAGTATAACTTTTGACCACCACACTACTCTTGCTCTCCACAACCTTCCCTTTCCCTTAATCCTGACTGACGTGGTCCATGGTAGAGACAGGCTCAGAGTGGACATTGGGTCTTTTCATTCTCGAGGACAGTGGCATGTTGCCCTCTTCATCATCATCACCTATACATGTTCCTTTGCTTCAGCAACATTTAGTGATCAAATCTCTCTCACTAGTGTCTCATCATAAATAGGCTTACCAAATGCCAGAGTAAGGTCAGGAGAGGTAGGTTCCTCCCTAGCACTTTGATCACCATCTTTCAAGTCCAAAATATTCCTAGCCATCCACTTAGGTCTTTCAGCCAGGATGTTAGAATTTGTCCCCTTATCCTCTGCATTCTTTTCCTCAAAATATTTTTCTAACAAGGAGAAAGATGTGTGCCCTAATGGGGATGTGTTCCCTTGGTCTTCTATAGTGTTGAGAGATGGTTCGATAGGGTTTCTTCTGGGGAAGAGGCTGGGGATTTCAGACTCTGATGATACAAATACAGATGGTGGAACAGTAGTTGGGGAGGAAAAAGATGGTTTGTGAATGAGAGGGTGAAGGTCTTCAAGTTTTGCAGGTATGTGAACAGGGGTTAGGGGAGGAGTCTTGATATTGGGTGAGGTACCAGTGTCGAGTTCCACACTAGCTTGTGAGAGAGAGTTTTCTTGGCTTCCAGACATGGTGAAAATAAGGTTTTGGTACTCGGAAAGTGAAAGAACAGAAAGATGAAAAGGGTGGAAGAACTTGAGATAGTTTTTGATTGGATGAGGAACAAAAGAGTGGGAGATTAATCATTTGAAAAGAGAGGGAAAAAGAAACGTCCGGTCTCTTATTGCAACTCTTCGGAGACTGGTAAGAAATGACGTCGATTCAGGGAAAAGCTGAATCGATATGACAGGTCCTGAACATCAACATTAATGAGGCAAGAGATTATGATCAAAATACAAACCTGGTAATATATTTGGTTCCAAGGTGATTCTGATCCAAACTTTTCTTCCAATCATATGAAATTGTTAATTTTCTAACCTGCAAAGTACAAACTAATATTTAATAGATTGTGAGTAGTTTCTCAGATACCTGTTGAACACTTTTTAGCCAAAAAATATCATAATCACTTTAATCCTTCTTGCTATTGTTTGATCATCCCTAACTTTAATATGTTTCTCTCAAACTGATCCCTACAAAGGAGCTTGGTGAAAATATCAGTAATCTGATCCTCGGTATTGTAGAACTTCATTCAAATGTTCCCTTTCTCCACCTGGTTCCTGAGAAAGTGATGTCTCACATCAATGTGCTTTGTTCTTTTATGATAAACTAGATTTTTTTCCATGTTCAAAGAACTTGTATTATTACACAGAAGGGGAATGGTATTTGTTAACAGCCTAAAATCCTCCAATTGTTGCTTGATCCATAACTGTTGTGAACAACAAGCAACAACAACAACATATTTAGCCTCAGCAGTGGATAATGCTACTGAATTTTGCTTCGTTGTCCCCTATGAGATTAATGATGACCAAGGAAATGAGCTATGCCAGATATGTTATTTCTATCAACAAGGTACCTGCAAAATTTGCATTTGCATATCCAACTAAATCACAATTATCACCAGTAAGATAGTAAAGAGATAAACACTTAGATCCTTTGAGATATCTGAGAATTCTCTTAGCAGCCTTTAGGTGTGATTCCTTAGGACATGATTAAAACCTAGCACATATTCCCACCCTGAGACTATGTCTGTTCTGCTTGTTGTTAAGTATAGTAATGACCCAGTGATTTCTCTATACATAGTTGTATTCACTAGGTTACCATTTTCATCAATATCCAACTTGGTGCTTGTACCTATGGGAGTATCAATTGGTTTTGTCTCCATCAACTGATACTTCTTCAGTAGGTCCCTGATATACTTTTCTTGGCTTATAAAAGTACCAACAGGGGTTTGTCTGATTTGCAATCCCAAAAAGAAGCTGAGCTTACCCATTATGCTCATCTCAAATTCACTTCTCATCAGGTCCCCAAACTCTTTGCATAAAGAGTTTGTATAATCAACAAGTTCTTTCCCTTGGTCTTCATAAACAAAGTATTGTCAATCTTTCCTCTCTTGTATCCATGACTAAGTAGGAACCCGGACAATCTATCATACCATGCCCCTAGAGCCTGTTTCAGCTATATTACGCTTTATCCAGTTTCATGACATGATCTAGATATTCAATGGTGGTTGTTTTAGTAGACTTCCTCCTTGAGATAACTGTTTAGAAAGACACTCTTGACATCCATTTGGAATAGTTTGTATTCCATATAGGTGGAAAAAGCAATTAGAATTCTGATTGCTTCCATTCTGGTTACAGGAACAATCGTTCATCATAATCTATCCCTTCTTCTTGATTGAATCCCTGAACCACCTGTCTGGACTTGTTTCTTGTGATGATACCATTTTCATCAAGCTTATTTCTGAACAACCACCTTGTCCCTCTCACAGTTCTATCAGAAGGTCTTGGAACTATGTCCTATACCTTATTTATTTCAAACTGGAGTAGTTTTTCCTGCATGGAGTTTACCTAGTCTGCATCCTTGAGAGCTTCTTTGACATTCTTAGGCTCTATGGAGGACATGAAAGCATCACATACCATTAGATTTCTAGTCTTGAACCTGGTCTGGATCCCAGAGACTAGTGGAGGGACTAGATTATCCATTTGATAGGATGACTAATGTTTCCATCTATGTGTCCTTGCAGAAGACTTATTATGACTTCCTGGCACATCAAGAATATCAGGTGTATTATGTTGAGTATCATCGGCTTCATCAACCTGATTAGTTCTCTCTGCATCTTCCTCAGGTTATCTTGTAGAAGTACCCGATACCTCTAAGAATTCATTGTTTCCATCACCATCATTTGACCTGTTTCCAGAAGGATCAACATCATGCATCGAAGGATCATCTATTAGACTATCCTTTTGAAGTTGAATTGGCTCATCCTTGTCTGAATCTTGTAGATCACCGATATTTTTCATATCTCAAGATTCATAAAAAAATGACATGTACACTCTCCTCAATGCAGAGGGTTCTTTTATTGAATACTCTATAAGCCTTGCTGCTAGTAGAGTAACCAAAGACACACCCTCATCACTTTTGCAGTCAAATTTTTTCAACTTCTTCCTTGCCATTTTTAAGAACAAAACACCTGCAACCAAAGGCCATCAGATAACTGATGTTAGGTTTCCTTCCAAATAAGAGTTCATAGGGAGTCTTGTTCTTAAGAGACCTTATCAAACATCTATTGGTCACATAACAAGCAGTGTCAACAGCCTCAGATTAGAAGTTTTTAGCTTGTCTAGAGTCAAACACGGTCTTTCCAATCTCCACCAGAGTTCTATTTTTCCTCTTTATCACTCCATTTTGTTGAGGAGTTCTTGGAGCGAAGAAATTATGATGAATTCTATTTTCTACACAAAACCATTCAGTGTTGAGTTTTCAAACTCAATGCCATGGTCAGACCTGATCCCAACAACTCTACTTCCAAAATGATTCTGAATCTATTTGATAAGGTTGATCAGTAAATCTGCTGCTTCATCTTTGAATCTCAAGAATTTTACCGAATTGTATCTTAAGTAGTCATCAACCACAACCATGATGTATTTCTTTCCAGCTCTACTTTGAACCTTAACAGGACCACAAAGATCAATATGAATGAGCTCAATGGGTCTAGAGGTACTTACTTCATATTTAGATTTGAATGACTCATTTTTCTGCTTCCATTGAGCACAAGCTGCACATACTTTGGAATTTTTGAAGTTTACCTTGGGCAATCCAAGAACCAGGTCCTCAGATACAAGCTTGTTTAATAAGGATGGACTGATATGGCTAAGTCTTCTGTGCCACAGTTCACAAGAGTCATCCTGAACCTTTAAGCAGGTCAGGTTGTCCTACTTTGTGGTTCTTCGATTTGCTATATATATATTCCTATATCTCAATGCTGTCAACACCACCTCATTTGTTGACAAATTTGTAACAGTGCACTTGTCTGATAAGAATCTGACTTCATTTCTTTGTCACAGATTTGAGAAACACTAAGAAGATTGTATTTTAGCCCTTCAACATAGTACACATCTTCAATAGCCTTCTTAAAACATTTGCCAATCGTTCCTATGCCCATGATATAACCTTCTGACCACTATCAAAAGAGACACTGCCTCATTCAAATTCCTTCAGTGTGAGGAAGTTTTTAGTCCTTCCAGTCACGTGCTTTGAGCATCCACTATCCATATATACCAACACGTACTGTTTCCTCCTAACTTTTCCTACAAGTGATCAAAAGTTACTTTTGGGAAACTATTTCAATCTGAGCTCTCAATAGGCAGACAAGGGCCTAACTACAAATTTCCTAGTCCAGGAGGCAGAGGTTTGGTCCTTCATTTAGGCTTGGGACTTGGTCCCTCTATCACTTCTTTCTTATCTAATTGAGTAGACTTATGTTTGTTCAAAGTTCTCCTCAAGACTTCACAATTATCTTTTAGATGACCATTTCTTCTACAGTGCAAGCATAGAAGATTGTCAAGATAGATATATATTTGTTGTGTGGGTTATAGGGTGGATCATTCTTATTGACATACCCCAATCCCTTTTTCTCAGAACTCCAGCTATAGGACATATCTCTCATAAATTTGGAAGAAGCAGTTCACTTCATAGACTTGTTTAAGTCCTATTTAACTTTCATCAAGTCCTTCTCAGTCACAAAATTTCTTTATAAGGCTAAGTTTAATTTTAATTCAGCCTCCTTCAGTTTTTCTTCCAACACAAATTCATTCTCACGAATCTTTCTTTTTTAACTTAGCATCAGATTGACTTTCAGCTTCCATTAGTTTCAATAGCTCCCCCTTTTCAGTTTAAAGGGTCACAATCTTAACCTCAAGGTCAGACACTTGAGTGGTCAACACAGGTTTTTCATCATGTGATATATATATATACACACTATTACTTAGCAGGTCCTTCTCAGTGGTCAGTTCATAGATAGAGTCAATAAGAACACATGCTAGTTTCTTCAACTTTCTAGTAGAGTAAGGATCTAAGTTATCCTTAAAGTTTAGCAATATTACATCTTCATCATCATTAGACTGGAGCCAAAAGGAAAAGAGGCCATCATAGACTTCATCATCATCTTTTACTACAAGCATGGATGAGTTTCCAGGTTGTTTTTCCTCTTTAGATCCACTGAAAGAATTTTCGCAGACTCCTAGTGCCTTTATCATTATCTTGTCAGCAGCTGCCTTCTTATATTTTTCTGGTTCCTGGTCCTTCCTTCTAACCTTCCCATCTTTTTGTCCTTCTCTGGTGATCACCGTTTCCATGAGGACACTCCCTAGTGAAGTGTCCAAGATTTCCACAGCCACGACATAAGTCAGTACCACCATATGACCTTCCTGCATTTCCCTGTTTTGTTAGGACATGACTCTTTCTAATAAATTTTTTCAATCTCTTGGTGATATAAGTAATATCTACACCATCAATCTCCTTATCACTTTGAAGAGTCTTTAGTGCTAGTGATTTGTCCCTTCTCTTTAGCTATATCCTGTTTCTTATTCAGCTCATGTGTATGGAGTATACCAATGAGAATATCCATTATCAAGGTTTTTAGGTCCTTTGACTCAGTAATGACATCCACTTTGCTCTCCCAAGACTTAGGAAGAACTCTCAGAATTTTCGAACTTATTTGCTTTGACTGATGGGATCTCCTAGGCACTTAAGCTTATTAGTTATTACTTACAACCTAGTCTCCATTTCTTGTATGGTCTCTCCTTTATGCATGATGAAGTCCTCATACTACAATGTCAGTATGTCCACCTTGGATTCTATTGTCACACCCCTCCCTGGGGTCGTGACCAGTGCCCGTTAGGGACACGCAATCATCTAATTAGTCGAATTTCTCTCTAATCGAAGCCTAGGATTCTACCGAAATTTTGGCAGAGTTTC
>JAOTQR010077667.1:0-11964 GCA_025774065.1 Solanum ossicruentum | reverse complement strand
CCACAAATTCTGCAAGGTCCTTTTTCATGCCTCCCCACCAAAACACTCCTTTCAGGTCATGGTACATCTTAGTCGATTCTGGATGGATGGAATATCGGGAATGGTGAGCTTCTTCTATTATCCTCTTTCCTAACCCATTAATATCAGACACACATAACCTATTTTGGTTGTAAAGTACTCCATTTTGTGTAAGGTCAAAGCCCTTTATTGCACCCTAACTCACCTTTTCCTTAAGTTGTCAGAGAACAGGATCCTCAAACTGTTTTTCTTTCACTTTTATTACTAATGAAGACGTCGCTGCATTATGTACAATAACCCCTTCCTTTTGATTTCAAGAAGGCGAACTCCCAAACTGGCTAGTTGACGTAGATCCTTAGCCACCCTTTGACTAACCATGGACTAGTCACCAACAGTCATAACCGCCTTATGACTCAGAGCATTAGCTACCACATTTACCTTCCCTGGATAGTACAATATATCAATGTCTTAATTCTTTATTAGTTTTATCCATCTTTGTTGTCTCAAATTTAGATCCTTTTGCTTAAAAATGTATTGAAAGCTCTTATGATCGGTATATATGTCAACGTGAACCTCATACAAATAGTGGCACCATATTTTCAAAGCAAATACAATTGCTGCTAGCTCAAGATCATGAGTTGGGTAATTCTTCTCATGTGGTCGTAGTTGTCTAGATGCATAAGCAATTACCCTACCATGCTGTGTTAGTACACACCCTAAGCCAATATCTAAAGCATCACAATACACTGCATACCCCTCGGTGCCTTCCGGAAGTACTAGCATAGGTGCAGAAGTTATCTTATTTTTCAATTCTTGGAAACTCCTCTCACATGCATCATTCCATTGGAACTTGGTTGCCTTATGTGTCATCTTTGTTAGAGGTGCAGAAATGGAAGAAAAACCCTCAACAAACCTTCTGTAATAACCTGCCAAGCCTAAGAAGCTTCGAACTTCTGTGGGTGTAGTTGGCTATGGCCAATCTTTCACAGCATCTATCTTTTGTGAATCAACTCTTATTCCCTCCTCATACACTATATGACCCAACAATACCACTGAATTTAGCTAAAATTCATATTTAGAAAACTTGGCATACAATTATCGATCACGAAGAACCTATAACACTTGTCATAAGTGATTTGCATGATCCTCCTCTGACCTTGAGTATACACAAATGTCATCTATAAACACTATCACGAATACATCCAAGAATGGCTTAAATACCCTGTTCATCAAATCCATAAAAATTGTTGGTGCATTTGTTAGCCCAAATGACATAACAAGAAATTCAAAATGACCATACTGTGTTCTGAAAGCAGTCTTAGGTATATCTTCCTACTTAACCCTCACTTGGTGATACCCCGATCTCAGGTCAATTTTTGAAAAGCATTTAGCACCCTGTAACTGATCAAATAAATCATCAATCCTGGGGAGGGGGTATTTATTATTAATTGTCTCCCTATATAATTATCGATAGTCAATACACATTCTCAAACTTCAACCCTTCTACGTAATAATGACACCATTGCACCCTAGGGAGACACACTAGGTCTTATAAAACCCTTCTCCAATAAGTCTTCCAATTGCTCTTTTAATTCACATATGGAGGGATAGAAATAGGTTGAGTGCCTGGAAGTAGGTCAATACCAAAATCTATTTCTCATTCAGGAGGTAAACTTGGAAGTTCATCAGGGAACACACCAACAAATTCATTCATTACTGGGACTGATTGAAGAGTTAGTGATTCTGCCTCGATATCCCTTACTCTGACTAAATGATATATATACCCTTAGATATCATTTTTCTAGCCTTAAGATAAGAAATAATCTTCCCCTTTGGTTCCCCAACATTCCCTTTCCATTCAAGAACTACCTCATTTGGAAAGTGGAAGTACACTTTCTTAGTTCGGCAATCCACAATGACATAGAAAGAAGATAACCAATCCATACCCATTATAACATCAAATTCAACCATTTCTATCTCAATAAGGTCATCAAATTTGTCATGACAACCAGTTACTACACAACCATAATAAACCCTTCTAGCCATAATAGATTCACCGGTTGGTGTAGACACTTCAATTGGTTTATTCAATAATTTAGGTATCCCCTTAAGCTTCCCAGCAACTAGTGGGGTAATATATGATAGTGTAGAACTAGGATCAATTAATGCATATACATTATGAGAGAATATGGACAATGTACCAGTGACCACATTAGGTGAAGCTTTCAAATTTTGCCGACTCCTCAGGGCATAAGTGTGATTCAGGACCCCCATAGAGCTAACTGCTCCTCCAACACCTCTACCAATAACCCATAGGTGCTTGTTGACCCCTACCTAATGGAGGAACTGTCGATGATGATGCCACAGCTGACCTAGTAGATTATTTTATATCACCCATATGCCTCCTCGGGCAATCTCTCATCATGTGCCTGGGCACACCACACCAATAACAGACATCTATTCCAACACGACATATATCTGGATAATTTCTTCCACACTTTTTACAAGGCTGTATAGGAGTCATTGACTGGCCTACTAAATATCTTATTGTCCGTGAACCTTGTCCCTCACCTTGTTGACTAAACTGATTGCCCCTAGACCCTTTAAGTTGTGGTAGAGCACTGGCTGCAAAATAGGAGAATGATGACCTAGGCGATCTATTAGAAAACCAAGGCCTAAGCTCACCTTGGGATGGTGTAAACTGCCCTGAAGATCTGGCCCTCTTAGACTGCGCCATTTCTAACTCCTGTGTCTTTCTCCTTTGCCTTAGATCCTCTAATTTTTGTGTAAAAATTTGCATTCTCTATATATCCATGTCTTTATTCAATGCAACAATAGTACAGTCCCTAACCAGATACATATCCAATCTATCCATATATCGATGAACTCTGTCTGCCAAATTAGCAACTACGTTAGGAGCATACCTGGATAGGGAATTAAATTGGAGGCTATACTCCCTCACACTCATATTCCCCTGGTTGAGGTTCAAGAACTGATCTGCATGGGCCTCTCGGATCTCTAATGGCAAATAATGGTCAAGAAAGGCCTCCTTGAATTCCTCCCATGTGGTTGGGGGAACATCTATATCTTTGGATTTCTTCCAAGCTTCACATGCATGGCATCTAAAGTGTGCTGAATCTGATCTATAAAGTCTTGGGGATCTTCATTAGGATCAGACCCAGTGAAGGCTGGAGGGTCCAAATTGAGGAAGTCACATATCCTCATGCCAGCTGCCCTATTTGCACCACCTATACCCATAACTGGACCTTCCTATCTTTGGTCTTGGCCAGCAACTATGCGAGTCAGTAGTTGAGCTGCATTTCTCAGATCCTGCACTGTAGCATCAATAGGTGGTTATGGGGGAATTTCACTATTTCTGGGTTCATCAAGGGCTGGAGGGGTTAGAGATGTCCGTGATAGAGGATCATCTTGAGCCTCATTTCGTTGTCTCACATGACTGGGTGAACCAAACACCACTTCTACTACCTTTCCTTTACTTTTGTTCTTCCTGGTTTCTGGCATACTTGCTTGTTGTACAAAACAATTTAGGAGTTAGGCATAATTCACCTAGCTCTATGGCATGATCTAAAGAATCAAAGGAAAGTAACAACTCCTAAATGCCACGTAGCCTCTTGCTTATAAATGTGGTGCACAACACATTGAGAAACAAGACTTTACATTGACACGGCTTTGTAGACTCCCTAAAATGACCCGCTCTGGCACCACTTCTGTCACGCCCCAAGTCCCGTTAGGGCGGACTGGCACCCGTTACAGATAAGGCTCGGGAGAACCAACCTGTATCTATGCACTTTCTATATACCTTATAATGCATTTTTATAATTTAACATGTCTTTATGCAGGTAAGTAGTGATACAGCCAAAAGGAAATGCGTATGACTAGGCTATTGGGGCCACAATGTCAAAAGTACGAGACATGACCATACTTTAATTTACATAGTATACAAAGCCTCTAGATAATAAAAAGTATCAAATAAGGGTCGGGATAGGCCCTACCTCGCATTAATATATAATAAAACCATATAAGTTTTAGACAGGTACAAAGCTCCGAAACAACCTGGAGCTTGGTAACAACAGTTGAATGTCCTGGACTCCACTGGGGAGATCTACTAGCACCTGTACCTACAGCATGAAATGCAGGTCCCCTGCAAGGGACTCAGTACGAGATAATGTACTGAATATGTGAGGCAGCAAATACTGTATATGAAATAACAACTCAAATGAAATAATGCACTTGTGTAGAATAAGAGATCACCTTTGGATATACTTTGGAATCATGTACTTTAAGTTCTTTATATTGCTTTACATTTAGTGTATAATCTGTGCAAATCATGTACTGTAAATGACCAGTTGATTAGTGGTAAACTTTATCGGGATTGTCCCTGGCTAGGTTATTCCTTAACCCCTCCGGCTACCACCCATAATGAGATTTTCTCTATCTAGGTGATTCTTCCACCCCTTAGGATATCGGGATCGTCCTTGGCTAGGTTCTTTCTTAACCCCTCGGGCTACCACCCGTGATAGGACCTTCCCTGGCCAGGTGATTCTTCCACCCCTCGGGCTACCACCTATCAAAAACTATATACTTTACTTTATCTTTCAATTACCTTTGAGATGATTCTTTTGGTGGTCATAATATCAGAGCTATAATGTTGTATAGGAAGCATATGACATGTAAATAATCATGCAAGATAATATGACAGTGAAGAGAGTATGTTACATAAACAGTGAAATACGTATGAAATGAAACAACTCATACAAAAAAACTCATGTACTTGGTATCCACGTATGTATGTACAATTGAAGGTAACTATGTGTACGAGCATATGAATAAGTGAAAAAGTGAAGATATGGCTGCTTTTCATGTAAGAGTATATAAATGCCTTTACTTACCGAGGGATCTATGTTTCATGCCAAATGATACGAAATCAAGTAACCTTACATACCTCGTTGTATGACCTCGTTACTACCTTGGAGTGGCTTCCTTTTCCCCAAATATTTATTTACATCTTATTAGGCAATTATACTAGTATTAGCAGCAAAGAAACACTTATTGACAGCCCAATATCATAAAAATGATCACCCAGACAACAAACTTTCAATTAGTGACGCAAAGGGATTTCTTCAACCTTTTCACTTATAAACGTATTTTCTAACAACCATTCCTATATACATGTCATGTATATCTTATTTTCATACCCTTAATAGTCCTACAATAGCCCGCAAAGCATAACACATAATAATTCTTCACAACATACAAACAAGTGGCACAACGTTACATCCTTGCTCCACACTTCGACGTCAACAATCCCGAATCTATTTTATCTTTACCTAATTTATTTCAAACATTTTTACCACATAAAACCACTCTTAATATAGTACAAAAATAATCCCAAAGCAGGGGAAGGTTGTAGAAATATATACTGCATTTCTACGCAACCTAGAAATGGACAGCATAATGTTACCCCCCTTCGCTACACTTCAACATCGACAATCCCAAACCTTTTCCAACTCTAACCAAACTATTCCATCAATATTTACACATACAAAATATCTAATATAGTCTTAGAACATAACCCAATAAGTCATTAAGGACATGAGCCAATAGCTTTAAATCCAACAGCCACAAATTCCAATCAACATTACACTTAAGATAGCACAATAAAACTCATTTGTTAAATGAAACCAAAATCTGGGCAGCAACATTAGGGTATTGTATATAACTCAAACCATGTTAAGAACATTAAATTCTCTTCATAATACAGCCCACAAACAATTTAGAAATCACTAAATCAAAAGGAAAGTGTGCAGTAATTTTCTGGACACAAGCTGTCCCGAATTTCCAGCATAGCATATTATCATATACTTCTTGATTTTTATGAAGAAACCTTATCAAAAATACAATTACAATCAATTACCTTTATCTTCAAAGTTTATGAACTCCTTAAGGACCCCTAAAGAGTCGTTTTGCCACTGCTTTGCTAGGTTGATATAAGTTTAGAGAGAGGATTGGGAAAGCTGAAAATTTTCTAAGTGTAAGAGTGGCTGAAATTTTGTTGCTTAAAACTCCTTATTAAAGGGCTTCCTTGGACGTTTTTATTTAGAAATTTTGACCAAATAACAACTCATTTTTTAGTCTTATTATTCAGCATCTTAGTCCCCAAAATTTGGCCAAAATGAACATCAAATTCTAATGGACTTGGTCTGCCAATTTCCATTTTTCCTCTTAATCCGTTTTTGGCCCAAATGGTCAAGTAGTTTGTGTTACACTTGGGCTCCTCTTATATTCTCCTTGGAATGAAAATAAGTTCCATTTATGATTCTAAATCATTGGCTAAAATTACACCCTTAAAATGAATTTTATCCATAATCAGACATGGACATATTTGATGTCGAGCCTCGTCTCCCTTTTGCTAGCAATTTTAAGCTAAGCAAGTTGGTGACTCACCTACCAGTTATTAATTCATACAAACACCTTAATTCTCTTATTTCCTTTAGGGTTGTGATATCCTCAATTTAACATAAAACACATATACACTCGACCCTCTTAAGCATTAGATGCCCATATCGCCTGTTAACACGAGAATCAAGCACTTTCAAGAATTGACACTACTTGGACCAATCCATATCATAATTTATTCACATAGCATTAGCACATGAAAAATGTGGGGTGTTACAAGAAATGATCCTTATATACCACCACGCCAACACAATGCAGGCACAAACAACTCTAGAATTGAGGAGATGTTTGATCGCCTGTTGAAGAAGGCCGAGACAAGGGATGAGACTCTATGTTGAATGAGATCAAAAATTGCAAAAATTAATAAAAGAAATAGAGTCTGATTCTATGGCTATTAACTAGCTTCAACAAAGGTTTGATTAGGTACCGACTCTACTTAAGTAGCATGAGAGTGGTACATTGCTTCGTGATGCAGTACAAAGTTTTGAGAATGAAGGGCAATGTATGGAGGTTACTAGTGGGTGTGGTAAGAGTACCATTGATCCTATTATGCTA
Source organism: Solanum ossicruentum (assembly GCA_025774065.1). NCBI lineage: Eukaryota > Viridiplantae > Streptophyta > Magnoliopsida > Solanales > Solanaceae > Solanum > Solanum ossicruentum. Next base: position 4,914 of record JAOTQR010077667.1, on the reverse strand, counting down.
GTTGTTGTAGATGATATTCATGAGGAGATAGATGCAAATAAGGATGTGGTTTATGGAAATGAGTGGCAAGGATGTGGTAAATGAATCAGTTGAAGAGCCAAAGCAGTACAAGCCCAACCCAAGACCTCCTCCTCCTTTCCTTCAAAGACTCAAGAATAGGGAGGAGGAAAGCAAGGTCAAGCACTCTCTCTCCGTATTAAAAAAACTATCCATCAACACTCATCTCATCGAGTCAATGGAGAAGATGGCCACCATACCCTGTAAAATTAGAGAAGTCGAATTCGCAAGGGTACTATGTGATATAGGTGCTAGCATAAATTTGAAGCCCTTTGCATTCTACAAGAAGCTTAGATTGGAATCCGAAGGAACCCCAAACAAGCCTCATAGCATATCCTTACACAACCTTGGTCGAAGAAGCAATAAAAATGACAATAAGAGATAAGCATAATCAAGGGGAATTGGGACTAAGGTAAACTTCCATATAATAAACATCAAGAACAAGAGAGTCAAGGATCATTGCATAGATAGATAACATGTCCAACAACACCTCAACTACACGGATAAGAGCGGGGGCCAAGACAAGAAACTAGGAACCCTCATAGTTAATGTATACATAAAACAAAGATTGTTTAGAATATAACATGAGATCATAAGCAACATCCCCGGAACGGAGGACTCACCAACAAGTTTGAGTGAAACTGCACTAGCCATGTGGGTGGAGATTCTCAAGAGGGGCTCCAGTTCCTACATGGTGATATCGTGTAGGAATAGAATATGCGTTAGTATGTTTGAATGTACTAAGTATGTAGGATGCAATGCAACTAGAGAGAGGCAACATAGTCAAAATACATAATCATAAGCAAAGGATAATATATTAACAACATGGTATGCATGAACAAATCATCCCCAACAAGAATGCAACAATAAATTTAAAACATCATTTTTGAAATCTAATGTAAGCATCAAGAATCGCTATGAACTTGTTAACATAAACATGGATGCATGCAAATGACATAGGGGCTGAAAAATAAGGCTTGGAATCATGAAAGGTTTGACATGCCATCATAAGCATGAATAGAAATGAAAGAGATACGGATATTGTTTCTCAATGCTCGCTCCCCGAGAGACACTTTCGACTAGATGAACCTTCCAACGATCCTTAACGAACACCGCATCCTTATCAATCAACTTCTTCCACCCTTATATCCAATGCCTCTACCGGGACCTCTTCCTTAGTCAACTTATCCTCTACAACACCCACAACCTCATGGAGTTCTATAGCACTAGAGTCATCAATACATCCCTTCAACCTAGAAGTATGAAAAACCAGTCAAGCATCACCATATCCATAGGCAACACCCATTGGTATGCAACCTCACCAATCTTCCTCTACATTCTATAAGGACTCACAACCAAAACTCATTTGTAAACCTTAACTACACCTTGTCCACTTGGTACCATGAACTAGCATCTCCCCCTTGGGAGACAACGTCCACCCAACCATCCCTTACCAAGACCTCCAACTCTATCAAGATGGACATCAAAGCCTTATTTAACTAGACCCCTTTCAACAATAGAAGATTCAGAACCATCAAAGACACTACACTATCATTCACAACTTCACCCAACTTAGTCAATCGATGAACTCATCCAACCACCTTCTTGCCACCCAAAGATCCCCACTTTCCATAATTAACAATCAACCTCACCTCCTCCGAACTCAAAACATCACCCTCAAGTTATTCAAAAGCTCCTCCTCATTTTCGGGAGCAATCATCACATTATCACCAAGGACCACCACAAACGTAACAAGGTAGGGATTAAAGACCCTATTCATGAGACCTATAGACATGACTGGTGCATAAACCAAATGAAGAGACACCACCCCCAATTTCAACATACAGGAAAGGACATTCAATAGTTCATTGGTCACCATAAAAAACTCAATAGAAATAACTTAGGCTCAACATCCCTAACTCTTACAAGATGATAAATTCAATCCCTTGGAGATCAATTATACCCTAAAACAAGAAATAGACTTATCTCTTCACTACCACTCCAAGATGGCTTATTAGGGAATTGGAATCTAACTCTACGGACCCTGCCATAAATGGAGACACAACATGCATGCAATTAATCCATCCCAAGTATACTCGTCAAAATCCACCATATCTAATCCAACAAAACCAAAAGTCAAGACCTACATGCAACATGACCATGGAACAATTCCCATTGACCTTTCTGGCAACAAAAAACTCACTAATGGGATAAACACTAAAGTCCGCATAACTATTTGAAACATACATGAAGCCCACTAACAACAAAAGGGAACTTCAACATATTGGTAGCAATATCATGTGCCTCATCCACCCTTTCCCTCTCTTGAAGATCATAAAAATCATTACGTCTTAGAGCACTTCCTTGATCAATATATCCACCTTGGGCCTCTTGATTGACATGACCACCTTGACCTTGAGGACTACCCCCCTTGTCCTTCTTCTAAATATAAGGGCAATCAATAAGATTGTGACCTTCTTTCCCACACTCGTAGCATGCTCTTGAGTTCTTTAAGTATTTGCCATGATGATGCCTTCCACATTGTGAGCACTTTTGAAAACTCATTCCACCATCACCTCCTTTGAACCTTGGGCTATCCATTCATTCCATGGCAAGCCTCTTGTTTGGAGCATTAGAAGACCCTTGGCCTTGAAACTTGATACCTTGTTGGAACTGGTCATCCTCAAATCGAGCCCTCTTAGACTCTCCACTCCTTTTCATCCTAAGCTTTTCACCCTCAAGTTGTTTGGCATAAATCACAAGGCAGGACAAATTCATATCATTAATCAACATAGCGGATCGACATTCTTCATTCACCAAGTCGGAGACACTTATCACAAACTTGTTGTCCAAGCCTTTAGGTCAGCAACCAAGTGAAGAGCATACTTAGAGAGTTGGTTGAACTTGAGGGCATACTCCCTCACACTCATTGACCCTTGTTTCATGAAGGGTCAACAACCAAGTGAGGAGTATACTTAGAGAGTTTGTTAAACTTGAGGGCATACTCCCTCACACTCACTGACCTTTGTCTCAAATTCATGAATTCTACTAATTTGACTTCCTTAAGCTCAAGAGGAAAGAATTGATTAAGAAAGTCCACCTTGAACTCTTCCTATAGAACTACATTATTGACTTCCTTCTCCTCCCTCCATTGATTATACCATATATGTGCTACCTCTTTGAGCTGGTAGGGCTACAACTCTGCCTTATCTTCCTATCTAACACCCATGATGGCCAATACTTTATAAGCCTCATCAATAAACTCTTCTGGGTCTTCATCCACCCTTGACCCATGAACTCTGGTAGACTCATCCTCATGAAGTTTCTTACCCGAGAAGCTGGTGGAGGAGCATGAGGGGCTTGGGTCCCTTGATTTGCTTGGTTGGTGACAACTTGTGCAAGCAAAGTGGGAGCCTCCCGAAGCTCTTCATTAGCCAGTTGTCCCTCGGGAGCGCGGGCTCTTCTTCTTCTTGTGTTAAGCATGACCAACTAGCATGGGAAAGAACAATTGTTAGTGGGGGAAAAATTACTTCAACTCTATAGCATGACTTAGAACATTAAGAAGGGAAACACCTCCTAAAATGTCTCAAAGCCTCCTACTCATAGTTGTGGTGCATAACACAACTATGAATAAGACTCTAATCGACGTGTTGTATTGGACTCTGAGGATCTAACAACTTAGTGCTCTGACACCATCTTTATCACAACCAAAGACTAGGGCCTAGATGTGACTGACAAATGGGAAACTCGAAGGAATCCTAAATAAGCCTCGTAGCATATCATTACACATGCTTGATCGCGGAAACAATATAAATGATAATAAGAGATAAGCATAATCAAGAGGAATTGGGACTAAGGGTTAATTTTCATAAAATAAACAACAACAACAAGAGAGTCAAGGCTCATGGCATAGATACATAACATCTCCAATAACACCTCTACTACATGGATAAGAGTGAGGGCCAAGACGAGCAACCGGGCTCACCCTTGTAGTTAATGTATACATAAATGAGAGATAGTTCAGAACATAGCATGATATTAGAAGCAATGTCCCCAGAATGGAGGACTCACCAACAAGCTTAAGTGAAACCATATAAGCCACGTGAGTGGAGATGCTCAAGCGGGGATCCAGTTCCTACATGGTGATATTATGTAGGCATAGACTATGCATTAGTACGTTGGAATATAGTAAGTACGTGGGATGCAATGCAACAAGAGATAGGCAACATAATCAAAATTCATAATCATAGCAAGAAATAGTATATTAGCAACATGACATGCATGAACAACAATGTTTGTAGTAAAACATTCTTGAAAGTTATCATACTTGTATAAATTGCTAAAACAATAGGATGCCCTGATTATATCATCCAAATACCTTGTTTAGGGGGTGAGGAATATTGCAAGAGTCATAAACCCTTCTATTAGTTAATGGGTAGTACATGAGGGTAGAGAGATAGCATAGTTCATAACCCTTACATGTAAACAAGAGATAATGAGTAGCACATGAGGGTAGAAGGTAACATTGGTCATAACCCCGACATATGTACATATGAGGATGAGGCATACCACATAGTTCATAACCACTTCATATGAGTATATTGCATAATCCCAAATCATATACGAGGTAAGGAGTACATCTTAGTTCATAACCCCTACACGTAGAAATGAGTAGGTGAATAACACATGATGGTAAAGGTAGTATAAGTCATAAACCCTACATGTGTATATATTGCATAACCTCAAACCATACACGAGGGTAAGGAGTATAACATAGTTCATAATCCCTACGTGTGGACATGAGTAAATGAGTAGCATTGATTCATACATGAGGGTAAGGTGTTCAACATAGTTCAT
>JAOTQR010077666.1:0-11964 GCA_025774065.1 Solanum ossicruentum | reverse complement strand
CTCTCACTCAACTGGTGGGTTATTTTGGGCTAAAAGTAGTTTCACTCAAAGAACAAAGGCCTAAGATCCTTACCATATCCACCACATCACCGAACCAACTTTAGAGTAACAAGGAAAGTTCTAAATCCATACAAGATGCATGAATGCTGCAAAATAAGCTCACAACACACATGGCAATTGCATCCACAATCTCGTATAGACTCACAGGTCATGCTTTCAGTCTCATCTTACCTTCATAATATTAGAACAAACATTGTCAGATACTCACAAATGTATGAATGCCTCACTATTCACAACCTTAAAAATTTTGAGGGTACCCAAATTTTGCATCAAAACATTGAAAACAACTCTAAAGTTTATGTATATGCAAAAAGATAACATTACTATGAATTTACCCATTATCTATACTGCCTAAACATCCAATTCAACAGGAAAATAAACATCAACAAGGAAAATGAAGCACGGTAAGAAAATCTTAGGATCAAAAATAGGGGAAGTTATAGACTTGAGGCTACTCAGACTTCGCCTTAAGCCATAACTTCCGCCACCCCACCAAAAGATGATATTTTATCCTTAAGTAACAACACAAAGAAAAGGTGCAAGGGTATACCTTGGGTTGCCTCCCAGGAAGCACCTGAGTTATTGTCGCGGCACGATGAGAAGCTTTTGCGTTTATGCCTCTTCAAGGTCCCAATCTTCCACTATTTTGATCTCTTTCATGTCACCCATATACCTTTTTACCCTTTCTCCATTGGATTTGAAATTTTTTCCATTCCTACTCTCTAACTCGATAGCACCATGACTAAAAACACGCACAATTCTAAAAGGCCCCATCCACTTAGATTTGAGTTTTCCATGAAACCACCTCAACCAGGAGTTGTAAAGCAATACCATATCTCTGGAACAAAATAGTGATCTTCAATTCTACGGTCATACTGAATCTTCATTCGTTGTTTGTACAAAGTTGAGCTCTCATATGATCGCAGCCTAAACTCATCAAGCTCATTTAATTGCATCGACCTTGAGGTGGCAGCTTCATGCCAATATTGATTCAGTTTATTCAATGCTCACAATGCTTTGTGTTCAAGTTCAATCGGTAAATGGCAGGCCTTTCCAAATACCATTTGATACAGAGACATTTCGATGGGAGTTTTGAAGGTAGTCTGATAGGCTCATAAAGTATCATCCAACTTCCTTGACCAACCAGTACGATTCACGTTCACCATTTTGGATAAGATTTGCTTTATTTCCATATTTGATACTTCCACTTGCCCGCTAGTTTGGGGATGATACAGGGTTGCCATACAGTGCTTCACACTATATCTTTCAAGGAGAGCTTTGAATAGCTGGCTGCAAAAATGAGAACCTCTATCATTGATAATTGCCCGAGGCATACCAAATCTGGAAAAAGTACATTTTCGGACGAATCCCGTAACACTCTTACTCTCATTATTTGGTAAAGCCACGGCTTCCACCCACTTGGAGACATAAGCAACTGCAACTAGAATGTACTTGCTAATGTGAGAGCTCAGAAACAGTCCCATAAAATTAATGCCCCACACATCAAATAATTCTATGACCAAAATAGGATTTAGAGGAAGTTCATGCCTTCACGAAACTCCTCCTTCTCTTTGACATCTGTCACAAGACTTTACATAATCATGGGCTTCTTGGTATATAGATGTCCAGTAATAGCCAAACTGCAATACTTTATAAGCCATTCTAGCTCTACTGTGATTGCCACCCACTAATGAAGAGTGACATTCTTCGGGAGTACTCATCATCTCTACTTCTGGAATACATCTACAGATGATGACATCCACACAAATATGAAACAAATAAGGGTCATCCTAGAAGAATTTCTTTACATCATTCGTGGACTTGCAACGTTGATGGGTGTTCGAATCCAGAGGCACTATATCACTCACCAAATAGTTAGCATAGTCTAGGAACCAAGGTATAAGATCATGTGATGCTACCAAAACTCTTTCATTGGGAAATGAGTCATTTATGTCCATCCCATCATCAAACTTCATCATAGCCTCATCTTCTAATCTCGAAAGGTGATTGGCAACCTGGTTTTCTGACCCTTTTCTGTTAATACATCAAAATTGAATTCCTGCAAGAGAAGTACCCATCTAATCAACCATGGTTTTGCATCTTTCTTCGCCAATAGATATTTAAGTATTGCATGGTCAGTATGCACGATCACTTTAGCTCTTAATAAATATGAACGAAATTTTTCAAATACAAGCAATTCTTGTTCGGTCACAGTGTAATTCTTTTGGGCAACATGCATTGCTTTGTTGGCATAATAGATCGGATACAGGACTCTCTCTCTTCATTGTCCTAATACAACACCAAGTACAATGCCACTCGCATCACACATTCATTCAAACCATCATGATCAATCTGGAGTGACAATAATGGGTGTCGTGGTTAGCCTTCTTTTTAATTCTTTGAAGGCACGCTTGCATGCCTCATCAAATACAAACTTTATGTCTTTTTCTAACAACTTACACAAAGGTTGTGAAGGTCTTGGAGAAGTCCTTTATGAAACAATGGTAGAAACCGGCATGGCCTAAAAAACTTCTGATACCTTTTACTAAGACTGGTGGTAGAAATTTCTCTATCACTTCGATTTTCGCTTTATCCACCTCACTTCCTTTGCCCAAAATTTTGTGACCGAGTATGATACCCTCTTTGACCATGAAGTGACATTTCTTCTAATTTAGCACTAAGTGACTCTCAACATATCTCTGCAACACATCATGCAAATTTGAAAGGTAATTTTCAAAGGACTGGCCTACGACAATAAAGTCATCCATGAATACTTCAATTATACTTTCAGCCATATCTGAGAAGATAGACATCATGCATCATTGAAATGTGGCTTGATCATTACAGAGCACAAAGGGTATCCTCTTAAATGGAAATGTACCATAGGGGCATGTGAAGGTTGTCTTCTCTTGATCCTCAGGTGTAATAACAATTTGATTGTAGCCGGAATATCCATCAAGGAAACAATACCATCTCTTCTTTGCTTGTCTATCAAGCATCTAATCCATGAATAGCATAGGAAAGTGATCCTTTTCGATCGAAGCATTTAATTTCCTATAGTCCATGTATACTCTCTATCTAGTGACTAGTCCCATAGGGATTAACTCGTTCTTTTCATTCGGCACCACTGTGATGCCCTCTTTCTTTGGAACATATTGCACTGGGCTCACCCACTCACTATCAGTGATTGGGTAGATTACTCCTACGTCTAGCCACTTGATGATTTCTTTCCTCACAACCTCTTGCATTGGGGGATTCAACCACAATTGATATTCAATACTCGACTTATAATCCTTGACTAGCTGAGTCTTATGAGAGCATATCCCCGAGGGTATGCCAATGATGTCTGCAATTGTCAACCCAGTAGCTCTTTTGTACTACTTGAGAACTGCGACTTGGGATTCTGTTTGAGCTTCACTTAACTTTGCTGCAATATGACAGGTACGGTAATATTCTCTCCCAGGTATGCATATTTCAGATGTGATGGCAATGCCTTCAACTCTACCTCTGGTGGAACATCTACCGAGGGTTTTATAGGTGGTATTACCCTGTTGCATAAATCCAACTCCAGCCTTTCTTGTCACTTCGGCCCAAATGACACCCCAAGAGCATTTACTGTTTCGTCATAATCAGGGATGTTGTCAGCATCAAAGTTCATTAACACAGCTGCCAACGGGTCAACCCCAAGCCTCAATTCTATCAGGATCTCAGCTTCATCATTTTCACCTGTTGATATCATTGAGATAACTTAGAACTCAGAACTATTCCCATCCTGCTGACCTATTTGAAACAAGACTGCTTCTTCACCAAATCTGAAAGTGAGTAGACTTTTCTCCATATCTACTAATGCTCGACCTGTAGCCATGAAAGGTCTTTCCAAGATGATCGGAATTACAAAATCAACTTCATAGTCAAGTATAAAAAAAATTGTGGGAAATATAAATTTGTCTATCTTCACTAACATATCATACAAGATCCCCACATACTTCCTGACTGTTCTGTCTGCCATCAACAACTGCATTTTTGTAGATACCAAACTCCCAAACCCAAGCTTTCTGAAAATGGTGAGAGGCATTAAGTTAATTGTAGCCCCCAAATCACATAGTGCTTTGGCAAATGCCTGTTCTCTTATAGTGCATGGTATAGTGAATGCACCTCGATCTTCGTGCTTCTGCACTAATAACTTTATAGTAATGGCACAAGAACATTGAACATTTTTTGAAAGGTCTTAGCTCGGTTCTAGCTCTCTTTTGACTAGGTCTTTCATCCATTTGGCATGCCCTGGCATCTTTACAAGAGTATCAACTATTGGTTGGTCCACTGACAATATTTTGAGCACTATCAAGAACTGTTCAAGTTCACCCTCCTCCTTTCTTCTTCTTAGTCGTTGAGGGAAAGGAGGAGGATGCCTCGGAAAGGTTTTATACTTCTTAGATTGCTCCACTGTGTTGCCTGCCTGGGTTTCTTCATTCATTCTTTTCTTACGGTTCAAATTTTCCATCTTTTGCATAGGGGGATCTATTTTTCTCTTTCCACTCTGAGTCATCAACACCATGCAATACCCTTCATTTTTAGGATTTTGAACTGTATTGCTTGGTAGGGTGTCCTTTTGGCATTGGTTCAATTGTGAAGAAAGTTTTCCAAATTGTTGCTCTAGTTGCTTGATTGCCATTGAATGAGAATCTATCTTTTGATTAATACTTTAGATATCTGTTTCATTCCCTTTAGAGTCTCATCTTGGTGGTTGGCTCGTTTCAACAACTTTTAAAACATATCTTCGATTCTAGATTGCTTGATCCGGCGTCATGATTATGTTGTGGTACATAAGAACCGCTTCTGTAACCTTTCCATCTCCCCCACTCTGCGTCTGGTACTCTCTCTCTCTAATAATATCCACCCCTATTATCTCTGTACATCCAATCACGGTTAAAGTTTCGACCTTGATTCCCAGAACCTTGCCTCCAATAGTCCAAGTTAGACCCTTGGGGATTGTTCCGGAAACCCGCCGCTTGGTTGATTACATAGCTGGCATCATCATCAAAGAATTGATCATCATACATAGGAGTAATTGGGGGTTGGTGAGTTGTTGCCTTCACACTAGCTTGGTTTTGCTTCAAAACCAAGTTGCTCCATAATCTCTTCATTCACTTTAGCCTACTCACTACTATTTGTGGTAACCGCACAAGAACTCTTTATTTTACCACTTTCACTCTGAACCTATGTTCTGTTGGACTTCACCACTTGCTCCATTCTTTCGGCCACTAGCTCAAATGATTGATCAAGAAAAACACCTCCCATGATCGTGTTGGCGCAAGCTTTGCTATTATTATCAAGTGCTCTATAGAAGACCTCGACCAAAGTATCATCAATAATTTTGTGATTAGGGACCATCCTCAAGCATTTGGTGAATCTCTCCCATGTAGTGCTAAGAGAGTCTTCAGGCAATTGGTTGAAGTTATTAATTTGGTCCTTAAGCTTCAACTTCTTCAACCTTAGGAAATATCCATCTAGGAACACTCTTTGCAGTTCAGCCAACTCGTAATGGTACCCAGAGGAAGTTCAGACAACCACATAGTTGCATTGCCAGTCAGTGACAATGGGAACACCCTCAATCCAACAGCACCAATAGAGATATTTTGTGTCCCCATGACACTTTTGCACATGAAGATAATATTTTGGAGATGGCAGTTGGGATCCTCTGACGGAAGCCCTGTGAATAGGGCATGGTTTTGGAGTATCTGGAGCAATCCACTTGATACCGCAAACTTAGCATCTGCCGGTAGAAGGGGAAACACTATAGAATCGGTAACATGTATTGCCATAAGGTCTAGTTGGTATTGATTCCAGCCGTAAGCATTTGCATTAAAATCTCTAAGCATGGCCGGTTAACCCTTGGTGGTGGATTCTCCTCTCTTCTTAAGTATTCCTCATTCACATGCATATCCTCCTCAACCTCAATGTCCTCATTCACTCAAGCCATCCTTCTTGGTAATCGATGGATCTCTAAATTTGATAGAGCTAAGGGATTGCCTTGGCTCCTTGTGTTGGGCATACAACTTAGTACACCCTGCAAAAGAAATCAAACAACAAAAATAAAAACAAAAGTATAGTACAAGAGACATAGAAATCAATACTAGAACTAACTAATAGTGAACTCAAGTCAAAACCTAGTCGTATTCCCCGGCAATGGCGCTATAATTTTATGATGATGGTCATGCTCCAATAAGAAAGCAGTCGCTATCAATAATTAGTCTAGCCTAGGTTAGGGTCGAATCCATAGGGAATACAGGGCTTGACTATAAGATTTCACTACTAATCATTCATAGTATCTATAACTACAATCTCTAGATGAGGAGGGTTTGTTGGGATTCAAAGACACTAAAAATGAACACTAATTAGAATTCGAGAAGACACTCAATTTTGGGGGCAACATGGGAATTGTGTTCCCCATGGCTCGTTGACTCAATTACCCTAGGTAACATAACTTTGATCGGTGAATTGCATGTAGGATGGTAACTTAGGTTCTTCCATCCCTCTTGTGAAGGTGAAGGTCGAATTTCACCATGGCGCTTGGTCGGCCACCATGGTGTGCCAACTAACCATTACCTATTGTCCTAGTCAACCTCCCTTTGGTCAGGTTTAGTCGATTAGATGGGAACACATCAATCGAATTCTGTCATCTACTTCCCTTTTTTCTATTCGTCACTACCTTGGTCGGGATCGTGATAGTAGGCAGGGTTTGGTGTTGGCCACCAACAAGAAACATTAATCATGAAGGGAAATAAACAATACATGTAAAACCCCAATCATAGGCATGCACTAAACCTAGGTCATCTCAAGTCAACTACTCTTGGTTCCCACAACCCCAAGTTGTGGGTAACTAGCTACTCATGGCTAAGATAAAACACACAAAAATGCACATAATAGTTATAGTTGAGAGTTTCACCAAAAACAATGGAGAAGATAGGCACCACAAGTTGCAAACCCACAAGTTGGATTGATCAACAATGAGTACAAAGAAAGATTTGCAATCCCCAAAATGAGTTTCCCAAAGAGAACAAAAATCTCCTCTAAAAACCTAAGAAAAGCTTTAAAATATATTAGAGAAATGTTTACTATTCGAACTCTCTTTCAAAAACCTAACTTAAACTATGTATAGTATTTATAAAACAACCATAGGAATTATGCAGAAAAGACCAGCAGGCATCTAATAAATTTTATAGTTATGACTCGTAGGTTGGCGTACAAGTCATAGTCAGCATCTTGTATCAGGTTATTGGCATCCTGGATTGAACTGGTATGACCCATAGATACGAGTCGTTACTCGAGCTATGACTCGTATGTAGGTCTCGTAGTATTGGCCTTCAGCTTTTTGTCCAACATTTTGGCTCTCTAATTCTTGCTATGAGTCCACCTATACAAGTTGTAATGTGTATTACAACTCATAGGATGGGCTCATAGGGATGATCTTCACCTGGCAGATTTATGATTTTTGGTCTTTTATTCCTTCCACGACATAACCTATGACTCACGTGTGAGCTACTCTCGTAGATGGCCTTGTATGGCCTTTGCTTAAGCAAAATCTACAACTTTTCTTCAAAATCATGTCAACCTAACTTTTCTTCAAGATTAACACAAAAATACATCAAAACACTTAAAAGTCGCTTTAAGAACTCACAAAATCCCTTGTTTTAGGCACCAAATGTGTTGTAACTTGACAGCACATCAAGTATCCTCAAACAAATTGTTGTTGTATTTTTATCCTTGGAATACACAGACTAGCTTCCTTCTGTATTGTATGATAGATGACTCCTTTATTTTGTATAAAATTCCTAAGTTTCCCCTCTTCCTAAATAGCAGGCTGCATATTAATATGTGTATATTATTTGCTTTCCACCTTGTATACCTATTATATGTATATTACTACTTAATTCACTGTGTATTCTGAAAGTCGACCATCTTAGTGTCATTGACACTCTAGATCTCATATTTAAGTTTTTGTTGCACTGCCTGCATATTACTGTCGTTCCATGAAATACTCGTACACGTTCCTATAAGTAACTTATAATGTGGACATAGCTTGCACTATTTAAACCTTCCCATAATTTGTAAGCAAAGAAAATAACGACCAAACGTATAACTTAGTTCCATTTAGATGTTGCTTGGATTTTAGAGATTACAAGATAGTAAAAACAGATGAAAAATCTAAAGGATTGTAAATCTGGACTTGGTAAATTTACTTATAGCATGTGTACTTTTCAAGATGACTTCATGGTGTGAAACTATAAATTACACTTTGCAATTAAGTAAAGTTTGATAAGTCGAATCATTAGTGAAGAAGTCCAGCCCCCTTCTTTTTTCAACAAATTGTGCATTTGTTGTCAAAAGTTGCTAAGCAACTTTTGACAACAAGGAGGTTGTTCACTTGCCAAAGAAAACAATAATGAGGTTGTTCACCTCCTAAAGAAAATAACAAGGAGGTTGTTCACCAGCCAAAGAAAATAGGCAGTAACATTTTCTATATAAAGGGGCAACCTGCTCCTAAGAAAACACATCAAGAAAACACCAAAAACACAAAGATAAGAGTGTAGAAAAAGTGTGAGTTTAAGAATTATTTTGTAATCTATACTTGTGAGTAATAGAAGAAATTTTTTTCTCTCACATTTGTGTTTACCAAGGTTTTATTATTCCCATGGGATTCAACAAGTAGTATCAGAGCCAAGTTAAAAGCGTTGCTCGAGTTTTTTTTTTGTAACGGGGATACTATTCACCATAGTTCTGCCGAAGACTATTCACCGAGTTTTCTAAGATGTATTTAAAATCTAATTCTGACTGCATCACTGGATTCATCTAATCGAACGGAGTCCAAGGCACCAAATGACGACGTAATCGGAGTTCAAACGAACCCAAAAATCGCAGTCACAGTTTGGTCAACTCTGCCCGAATTTTGTCAGTGGCGTAGATACTGTTCACCAGATTTCTGCCGGAGACGACGACACTGTTCACCGAAGCATGACGGAGAAGACGACCGAAAATACTGTTCATAGTCGGAATCTATAATAGTTTCAAAAATTGTAATTGACCCCTCTAGTTTTCTAAAATTTTAGTTTGGTCCTTCAACTTTTAGGAAATATCAGATTGGCCCCTAATCTTTCTAAAATTATAGTTTGATCCCTGATCTTTCTAAAATTACACTTTGGTCTCCAAAGTTTTTAAAATTATTATTCTACCCCAACAGTGAAATTTTGGCCCCGAAGTGTCAATTCCACCTTTTTGATCATTTCGGACGTAACAGTGAGCTCCATTTTTCAATATCCAACCTTGTTTTAGTGAATTAAGCTATTGCAAGGTGATAATGACCATAGAAGAGTCAAAACATCATCTTCTGGAGCCATGGTTATGCTCATTGCCACTAACTACATGTTGTGGAGACCTCGGATGGAAGATCTCCTAAGCTGCAAAGATTTATTCAATCCTATCAAATTGAAAGGTGAAAATCCTGATCTCGCCAAGGAATTAGAATGGAAGAAATCAAACCGAAAAACTATAGGTCTAATCCGTCAATAGATTGATTATAGTTTCTTCCACCATGTTGCACAAGAGACAGACGCATATGCCCTCTGGAAGAAGTTTGAGGACATGTACCAGGCCAAGACCGCTCGGAATAAAGCCCTGTTGATGAGGCGTTTAGTCAACATGAAGCTTAAAAATGGAACTTCAGTTGCCGAGCATACCAGTGAGTTCCAGAGCTTGGTCAACCAGTTGTCGTCTGTAAAGATGCCACTTGGCCATGAAGTTCAAACGTTGCTACTACTCAGTTCCCTTCCCTATAGTTGGGAAACACTAGTCATATCACTCAGCAACTCAGCCCCAAATGGCAGATTTACCATGTCAATGGTCAAGGATACCCTATTTAGTGAAGAGGCAAGGAGAAAGGACATGGGCACAGATCAGACCCATGCCCTTGTCACAAAAAACTGGGGAAGGCAGCAAAAGATTAGCAAAGGCAAATGGAGAGGCAAAAGAAAGAGTATAGGTAGATCCACTGATGGAAGGAAACCAACATATAAGTGCCAACATTGTGGAATTGAAGGACACATGAAGAAGAACTGCTACAAATGGAAAGAGGAGCAAGCCCAGAGCAGTTCGCAACCGAAGAACAAGGATGGAGAAACATTAGTTACTATTCTTGGAGATGTAGCTTATTGTTCAACCCATGCTGATACATGCCTTCACGTCTCAAGAGAAGATACAGAATGGGTGGTAGATACTGTAGCATCCTACCACATTACTCCACATAAGGAATACTTCACAACTCATAAACCTGGAGACTTTAGGCTGTAAAGATAGGGAATTCCAGTTCCTTGGGATTGTAAGAATTGGAGATGTCCAGATAAAGACAAGTTCTGGGAGTACAATCACTTTGAAGGATGTCTTCCATGTGCCAGATCTTCGGCTGAATCTTCTTTCAGTTGTAGCTTTTGACAAAGAGGGCTATGATAGTCATTTCAATAAAGGCACATGGAAGTTGTCAAGAGGCGCTATGACAGTCGCTCGAGGACATACTTGTGGCACGTTATATAAGACTCATTTGAAGATAATCACAGATAGCCTCAATGTAGCGGAAAAGGAGGCTTCTCAAAATTTATAGCACCAAAGACTCGGCCACATGAGTGAGAAAGGGTTGTCTACCCTGATGAAGAAGGAGCTTATCAACATAGACAAGGATGCTGCACTAGATCCTTACAATCATTGTCTGTTTGGTAAGCAGCATAGAGTCTCATTTGATTCCTCTTCAACGAGAAGATCAGAGTTATTCAGTCTGGTACACTCTGATGTTTGTGGTCCCTTAGAGGTTGAATCACTCGGCGGCAACTAATACTTTCTAACGTTCATCGATGATGCTTCTCGAAAGGTGTGGGTGTATTTTCTTACGGATGAAGGTCCAGGTGTTTGATTACTTCAAACTGTTCCATGTCATGGTAGAATGTTAGACAGTAAAGAAGTTGAAGTGTCTTCGATCCGACAATAGAGGTGAATACTCTTCCAAGCAGTTCGATGCCTATTGCAGATCATATGGCATACAACATGAGAAGACGGTTCCACACACCCCTCAACACAACGGTGTAGCTAAATCGAACAATCATGGAATATGTTCGTAGCATGCTCAGTATGGCTAAGCTGCCAAAGCTATTCTGGGGAGAAGCAGTCAGAGCCGCGTATCACTTGATCAACCGATCTCCATCAGTACCATTGGATTTTGAAGTTCCGGAGAAACTTTGGTCTGGAAAAGATCCATCATACTCTCACTTGAGAGTATTTGGGTGTTTGGCGTACACATATATATCTAAGGAGCTTAGGCAGAAGCTATATGCAGGAACTACTCCATGCATTTTCATTGGCTATAGAGATGAAGAATTTGGATATAGGTTATGGGATCCAAAGAAGAAAAAGGTGATCAGAAGTAGGGACGTAGTTTTCCATGAAAGTCAGACAATTGATGACATTGAAAAACCCACAATGTCTCAGAAGACAAATATATGCCAGAAGCAACAACAGAACCATTCATGAGAAATGGTGATGTTGTGCCAGAAGATATGCCAAAAGTAGAAGACAATGAGGAAAGTGATGGTGCTGAGCAAGGGGAGCCACAACCCCATCTGCCAGATGCTCCAGGACCATCATAAGGCCAAGATGATGGTGGATCTCCTCAGATTGTTCCATAAGTTTGTAGATCTGAACAAGGTCAGATTCCATCAAAAAGATATCTAGAATTCGAGTATCTTCCACTTACTGAAGATAGAGAACCAGAGAATTTCCATAAAGTAATATATAATAAGGAAAAAGAAAAGTGGTTTCTCGCAATGCAGGATGAAATGGAGTCTCTGCAGAAAAATTAGACTT
>JAOTQR010077665.1:0-11965 GCA_025774065.1 Solanum ossicruentum | reverse complement strand
TTAGATACAAATTTACCCATCGTTCATCCTCAAACAGCCAAAAGAAAAATGAGTATAAGAAAAGGTACTTGACTGGAAGAAAAGATGTGGATATCATTTATGCTTATTCGCCTTAATCTCCCTAGTGGACTCCTCAAATAGACAACTTTTCTATTGGATCTTCACAGATGTCATCTCCTTCGCCCTCAGCTTGCGGACCTCTATATCTAGAATAGCCATAGGCTCCTCCTCATAGAATAGAATCTTATCAACCTAGACTGAATCCCAGTGAAAAATGCAGCTTCTATCATCATAATATTTCTTCAGCATAGCCACATGAAATACTAAGTGCACTCTGGATAAACATGGAGGTAAATCCAACTTCTAAACCATCTCTCCTATATGCTTAAGAACTTCAAACGGTCCAATATACCTCATACTAAGCTTGCCTTGCATATAAAATCTCATCACTCCCTTCATCGGTGAAATCTTTAACAATACTTTCTCTACCCCCATACACTTTATATCCTTGACTTTTTGATCTACATACTCTTTTTACCTGTTTTATGCTACTAGAAGCTTCTCTTGGATAAAGTTCACCTTCTCCAGTAACTCCCTTAAAAGATCAATACCCCAAAGTCTCATCTCAAGTGCTTCAAACCAACTAATGAGAGACCTACATCTTATCCCATACAATGCTTCAAATGGAACCATATCAATACTTGAGAAATAGCTATTATTATACGAAAGCTCTACTAAGATTAAGAACTGATCTCAGTAAATACCAAAAATTATCACACATACATGAAGCACATCCTCCAACACTCGAATTGTCCTTTTGAACTACCCATCGGTATGAGGGTGAAATGCAATACTAAGATCCAATCTGGTACCTAGTTCGGCTTACAAGGTCCTCCAATAATTAGAAGTTAACTACGTACCTCTATCTAATATGATAGAAATCAAAACTCCATGCAATCGAACAATCTCACTGATCTGGAGTTTGGCTAACTTCTCTGCATTATAAGTCATTTTCATTGAAATAAAGTGTGCAATCTTAGTCAACCTGTCAACAATCACCCATATCAAATCAAACTTATCCATTATCTTTGGAAGACTAACCATAAAGTCCATGGTAATTCTTTTCTACTTTCATTCAGAAATGGGCATTTTTTGAATATTTCCTCCAGACCTCTAGTCCTCATACTTTACTTGCTAGCAATTGGGACATTAGGCAATAAAATCAACAATGTCACATTTTATTCTACTATACTAATAATGTTGCCTCTGATCACGATATATTTTTATTGTACCAAGATGTATGGAGTGCCTCGAACTATGAGTTTCTGCAAAAATAGTCTGAATCAAATCATTAACATGGTGCACACATAACTGTCTTAATCCTCAGAATGTCTTCCTCATTAATCACAACTTCCTTAGCCTCTTCTTGTAAGATGAATCACGAATTCGGCTCAACTTCTCAATATCAAACTGTTTTTCTTTAATCTTGTCAAAAAATGAAGTTCTTGCGTCTATACAGGCCAAGAATTCTCCTTTCTTAATTACTTCCAACCTCATAAAGTTTTCAGCCATAGTTTGGACCTCTCTAGCTAATGGATACTTAGAAACCAGAAAATGAGCTAAACTCCCTATGCTTCCTACTTTTCTGCTCAATACATCAGCCACAACATTAGCTTTTTCAAAATGATAGTAAATACTAATATCATAGTTTTTTAGTAATTTCATCCACCTCCTTTGCCTCAGATTCAAGTTTTTCTGCATGAATACATATTGTAAACTACATGATTTGTATATAATTCATATTTAACCCCATATATATTATGTCGATCTATTGCTTCAATGCTAATACAAAAACAACCAACTATAAATCATGAGTGGGATAATTATGTTCATGCACCTTCAATTGTCTTGAAGCATAGGCAATAACATTCTTCTCCTGCATTAGCACTGCACCTAAAACAGAGTAAGATGCATCAAAATAAACAATGAAATTCTTACCTTTTACCAGTAAGGCAAGAATTAGTGCACAAGTCAATAAGATCTTGACTTTTAGAAAACTCTCTTCATACTCATCTGGCCATATAAATGGAATATTCTACTTGGTCAAATTATTTTCAATTGAAAACCAATAAAAGCAAATCCCTTAATGAACTGATGATAGTAGCTAGCAAAATCAACAAAGCTGTCATGATCCAAATCTAGGGCTTGGCCATGACATGATGAATGAGATCCTCGAAGGAACCTCAAACTAACTCTTAGCATTCAGTCAAGCAATTAAGGTAAAGCAAAGGTAAAAACATAAGGGGAAGCATATACATAACATGAGTCATAACATAGAATAGATCATAAGGTAGAGTATACAAGTCTGAAACTGAAATACATATATACGTCCAAAACATACCTTTAAACCATAATAAAGATGGGGACTTAGAAAGATCCTAACTCACTCTGAATAATGAGGAAACGACAGCCTCTAATACAACCATAGGATGAATAGAAAAGAATTAGGTCTTGTACTCGAAGTTGGAGGACTCACCCAATCTGGATTGTAGAAATATCTAGATCTAGATGTCATCATGATCTGAATTTGAATCTTGACAATTATTCAAATGTTTGTGCATGTATTCTTTTAAAACTAATGGATGTTTATCAAACTAGGTTCTAGCAAAGTAATCCAAAAACCCCTTTTGAATAGTGGACCCATAGAAACTCAAATTTAAGCACCTGTACATATGAGGATATCTAATAGAAGCAGTGGTGGAGCTAGCCATAAGCCTATGACCAAGGAGTTCATTTGAATTCCCTTCAATAGAAAATATATTATTTTTACATGATTAAAATTATTTTTTATATATATTATAGATGTTGAACCCCTTTCGACTAGTTCATATATTCACTTCTTCAGATTTTGAACCGCCTTAGTGCATATCCTGGCTCTGTCATTGACCAAAAGCTAAAATTTATAATCTGACATGAAAAGAAATGAAAATCTAGAATGGTAAGATATGGTGTTGCGGTCAGAACAATGAATGCTTTCTGGGAGGGGTAATTTTACCCGCATTTGATCCCCAATTCTTGTTTACCCCAGATGATCGTGTTGGGTGATGTAACGAAGTGGATCTTATTTGTACAAATGGTACTTCGATCTTGGAATAAGCATGAATATATTAACGATACATCTTTATCTTTTGAGTTGTTCTGTCGGATCGGTCGTTTAAGATCTTTGGTCTTTATCTGTACCCGATGAAAAAAATGGGATCACTTCCTATGGACTCGTTGAGAATTATTCCGATCTAGTTCATGACCTATTAGAAGTAGAGGGCGCTCTCCTGGGATCTTCATGGACAGAAAAAATTGTAGTCAGTTTGATAATGATCTAGTGACATTGCTTCTTCAGCTCGAACCGAGGAATCCCTTAGATATGATGCAAAAGGGCTCTTGGTCTACTATTTACGTAGAATACCCTCACCCATTCTTACTAAGAAACTAAAAAAAGCCTCAAAAACAGAAGAAAGGGTGAAAAGTGAGGAAGAAAGAGATGTAGAAATAGAAAGAGCCAGACAAAATTGTCTAATAAAGGGGTACTTTTCCAAGTAGGCTCAAATCCAAGATGGAATAGGCGAGAGTAGATCAAGATAGAAAAAAAAAGTAAGAATGAGAATCAGAGACCCCCTGGGTAGAGTTTCTTTGGCACCTACGGTAGAGATCGGAGGTATTTGGATTCAGATAAGGATAAGGATACTTAGGATCGAAAGAAAAATTCTTGTAATTAGTTTTGGTATGGTCACATTCGAGTAATCTCTTTCTTTAGCCAAGAAAAATCATTTCTAGTTTGTATGGTCCAATTATTGATCGCGAAAATTTCTACAATAAATTGGGTAGGTCAGTAGTATAGTTCCCTAGCCACGATTCTACTAGGCTGGACTGAATAGTACGTTGCAATTCCCATTTCATTGCCTTTATATCATAGTACGGCGTAGAAGATAGGGTGTTAGTTGTTTCATGGTTCCCAACGGGACGTAGCTAACCCTTCTAAGATAACTAAGAAGAGGCAGCCTTCCTTCAATTAATCTTCTTCTTCAAGTATTTTCCAGAGCAGGAGCAGACGGTTAAACCGAGATCAAAGCCTTTAATTAAGTTGCGACCATAGCCTTTTTAGTTTTCTCTTTCTTGGCTATGCAGTTATAGGGAACCTTCCGAGCCGAACTAGCTACCGAACCCCATCGTGCTGGCTTGGCATGGAAGGACGGCTACCCAAAAAGTCTTTTTCGCAGCTTGCTAAGCCAAGGTACGTAGTCGCTAGAGATTCGTTTCATATAGTTACAAGTTGGTAAATCTAACTATTTTGTTGAAAATGAGTGTAACTATTCGTTTCAAATAGTTCAACTCATTCAACCATAAGGGAGAGGGACTTTCCTTCCGCAAATCAACTATAAACAAAATAAATTTTATAGCTGAGTATAGATGTTTCTTTTCTCCCCACATGGCTAGAAGTAGATAAACAGGGAACTTACAAATATTACAAATGGAGATTGAAGATATAACTAGAATATTCGATGAAAATACTATATTTAATGAAACTCCTAACTTAATCAAACTACTGTCTCATCCTCGATAGAATGATCAGTCCAGAGATTTTAAAAGTCTTCTGCATAATAAGATCCTACACCGAAGAACTCCGGGAAGTTATTTAGGATTTTGAGATCCGGCATGGGCCCTAGAGGGGGTTGTAATGCCAGTGGGTGGAGGATAACCAACGTTTTGGAGGAGTCAAAATCCCCTGATGGTTCTGTTTCAATCCCCATTTCTGGTTTTGGTCTTTCTGGATCATCATAGGCAGTGCCAGCCCGGTCTATAGAAGCTGGGGTTCGTAGAAAATGACTGTAAGACCTGCGACCAGGGCGAGTGAACTAGGTTTTATCTATCTCTAAGTACTATCGTATTAGCTCATCCATCGCTTTTTATGTTAAGATCTTGTCTCTGTCTTTCCAGGTTGTCTTTTACATGGAATTCCTTACACCCAACGGAGATGATTAATAATCTAGCTCGGGCCTCCTTAGTTTTCTTATTTAGTTAGATGGAATCAATGGATGAACGCTTAATGCCCCCTTAGTGGCCAGCTGCTTCAGATTCATCGAATTCCCTCCCCTCCCCCTTTGCTGAAATGCTCGCTCTTTGATCAGTGATTCACCGACACTAGATCGATGACGAATCTCTGTAAAATCTGCCAAGTACAACATATGAGTTTGATCCATTAGGTTCTTTTTTCCCAGAAGAGAAACGAGAGACAAAAAAACATCTTTGATTACGATTAAAAGGAACAATCTCAAATAGACCAAGATCCAATTTCGGGACATTTCATGGTGAACATGATCTGTCATAATCTCTTCGATGTCTTCTTGAGCGAGTGAAGTGCTTCACGGATGTAGAGCACGAATGCATAAATCTTTTTGCTTTTCATTTCACTCTGCAATTGTCTTTAAAGCAAAAAAAGTAATTAATTAAACTTCAAAAAAGTAATTACGTACCCACGCTTCGTTCAGGCAGCGCTACTCAGATATGTCTTGCCAGTCACCAAATCAGTGCTACTTCCAGGATTTTATTCGGCCAAGCTCGGGAACCTTCCCTTTAGTGAAAGGCTCTATCCCGGGACGAAGAGAAAGAGAGGGGGAAGGCCAAGTACGAGATCACAGGGATCGGGCTGGAGCTTTGTGTAATAGTAAGTACTAGGCGGAACATAGGCGCTTTAGGTGTGTGTTGACTATGCACTTTCGGTTTGTGTAATGTCGTATAAAACTAAATAGATCCACCTTTCTTCAAAATAAAGATATAGCAACTAAAAGAAAGCTAAATTGAATCGATTGGAGTTCTACGGTGGGAAAGAAAGTAAGGAGTTAGAGCTCGGAAGTGGGAGCGGACTTTTTTTTGACGAAAAGTTTTCGTTTTCAATCTGAATACAGGATCGAAAAGCCACTTGACTGTAAGGAAAGGAAACATCATTTTCCAATTATTACTTGTTGGACCGGAGCTGGATCTTCATAACCCTGCTATGCAAAAGTGGGATATGCACTTGCGATGGATGTCCGAGTGTTGATATATATCATGAGCGATTACGTCCCCCATCCTCCTCCTCTTCCAACCAAAAACCAGAGGCCCAATTCTCGAGAAGCCTTCCCTTTTTAATAGAGAAGATCTTCCTTTCGTGAAGAGTTCATCTCCTGAACTTGGCTAGGAGGAACGCAACTTGGTCGATCAAATCTATTGAGAATATCATCATCTGTTAGGTGGGCCAACCGACTGACCGAGTTGGGTTGGGCATCCATGTCACAGAAATATCATTCTTACCTTCTAAACTTCTTTATATCGAGGGATGAGGAACCATATTATCCTGCATTCCTTAAACCTATGTAGTGAGTCGTGTAGGTGGAGTGTTTAAATTAGGACCATACATTGGGATTCTCTTTTCTACAAGGAAACGAAGACCTTCGAGAACAAATATTAGACCGGGAAGAAAAAGGGTAACTTATTGATTATATAGGGATAGAAATATTTCATATTAATAAATCACAAAAATTGTTAGGAGTGACTTAGATTATATTGAAAGAATCTAGGGAAATCTAATATGGATAATTATTTAGTCAAATGAGGATATGTTTCATCTTATGCAACATATCAGAAGAGACACTCATTAAATGCTTTGTGTAAGTGGTTAATTGATCATAAAGAGATATAAATGGAGATAACATTGTAAGTTTTGTGTCTGACAAAATCAAATAGTGTTAACTCAAATTGCATATTTTTATTAAAAAATTATACAGTATATATCAATAATTTATTGAGAATCCAAATTACCAAATAACAAAGAAAGAGTCATATTTTATTTATTAGCCTCAGGGTTAGGGTTCGCATTCATCTCTTCAATTAATTGCTTATCCTCGGAGGAATCATCTCTTAGGCGATGACCAGAAACAAAGGTAGTACCCCTTTGACCTATTGAAGACATTATCTCTAAACAATTATCAATAATTCAAAGCATGAGTCCCATGATGTTTTCTTTCGATCAAACAAGTAACAAATGAAACAATCAAACAAGAACATTAAGCTAACCTAAGTAAAAACAAATCGAACCAGGTTCAGGGCTACAGGTATGAGATGCAAGTATAATTCGTAGGATAACCTATGAGTCATATAGTAGCATCATAACAATAAGGTAGGTAAGGGAAATGTATTCTGGAATCAAGTAGGAAACGCAGGTACAACTCGTAGTGTGCACTTACGAGTCGTAGGCCGAGTTCGTATCTTATTTCAGAGATATTTCAAGAGTTCAAATCAAGGCCACGAAACCACTACTATGACTCGTGACAATGACTATGAGTCATAGGTGGGTCTTGCATGGACAATGTTAAGGCATCATAGGTGACTGATGTCTGCTATAAAGATCCACTACGACTCGTAGGGTAAACCTATGACTCATAGTGGTTTCTCATGGTAAGAAGCAGAGAGCACCCAGGGTGCCTCCAACTTTTCCACAATGACCAACAACAAATTAGAAAGCATCAGAGTTTACACACATAGAGATATAGGCGATACTACAGCAACTTAAATACTCTTCAGTATCAATTATCTCAAAATAAAGCATGAATTTTCTCCCTTTTGGGCAAAGTACTTCTAATAGTAAAAACATCAACGCACATTAAAGGGGATACACATAGGCAGATTACTTTAAGAGAATTACAACACCCCCAACCCACAGCTCAGCCCTACGTGATCTTCATAATGATCCATAAAATAAGCAACAAAAGCACATCAAAAAATTGAATTTAACCACGAAAACTTACCAGATGATTGTGTGAATGCATGATGAGAAGAAGAAAAATCGGAAGAGTTCCTGGTGCATAATTCACTTGCTGGGAAGTTTTAGTGGGTGAAAGATGTAAAGATGAATGAAATAGTGAAAGGGGATGCTGGGGGAGTTATAAACTGAAAGGGAACGCTTCATGAAGGGACATAAAGAGCCAAGAGATATTAGTCTCTTAATATTCAAAATGATTTCCCTTTTAAACTTCTCTAGAATGGTCTTATGAGACCCCGAATACGAGTCGTATGAAATCTTACAACTCATAGGTCCCGATCTCATAGCAAGCCAACATTTAGGAAAATTATGACTTCATACCCAAGCACTGCGAACCCCGCTTATGACTCGTAGGGGACCCTACGAATCGTAAGTTTGGCTCATAGTTTGAGTGTCAGCTTCTGGTGCTCACTATTTCCTTCTACGAGGTATGACGACGAGTCATAACATTTACTAAGACTCATAGTCCTGCTGGTAGAAGCTGCATCCATGCATAATTTTTCCATTCTTCAGCTCTTGGTTTGTACATGAAACCTATTACTCAAAATACACCAAAATGCCAATTGATGCAATTGGTTCAAGGTCTCAACAATCACAATATAATATAAAATTACTAACCAACAAGTTAAATACAATAAAATGTCTCAAAATAAATCAACACACAAAAGATGCTTGGGTTGCCTCCCAAGAAGCTCCTTGTTTAACGTTGTGGCTCGACTATGCCATCACGGATAATCAGAATTCTCCGTGAGTTCCATCTCCGCTCCTTCTACTCTTCCTTTGTTCATCTTGCATTGCATCTAGTTGGACAGCGAGCTGCTCTATCCTATCACCAAGACTTTGCATTGATATAGTTTATTGTTCTACTTTGTAGTTACATATGAAGACATCAAACTTTATCTCCCGGACAATGTCATCTTGTACCTTGATCAGGACTTGCTCAAGCATATGCTCAATCCGGGTCATTTTATCAGTGATACAAAGCTGATGTGGTAACCTCGTCCAATGTGCAGTATTTTCGCTTTTGGGTATACTAGAGGCTCTTGTAATTGTACTAGCAGTTGGTCTGGCATGCCCTTGAAGTGGTTGGTAGACTTGGGCAACTGCAGATAGCTTACCCATAATCTCAGTGATCTCAATAAATGGTCATCTTATGAACTCCCAACAGTACCTTCCAAACAATGCGTCAGCTTCCCCTTGTTGTTTAGAGGTTAATGCTCAATAGAAACTAGCCGCCAATTCATCATCAATCAGACCATGGTTCTAATTTGCTGCCAAACACTGCTTATATCCTTCCTAAGCCACTAACAAAGGTTCTCCTGGAATTCTTTTGAAATTTCAGATGTTGTTCTGTAGCTTTTATTTGTCAGACTCTCTATAGAAATTCATGAGTAAAAATTTCTGTACTTCCCCCCAGTTAGAGCAAACATCGGGTAGAAGAATTGACCACCACTCCACAGCTTAACTACGAAGAGTCATGGGGAAAACCTGAAGATCCATGACCTCTCAAGCAGGATATCTTGTCCCAAGGACCTCCCTCAATGTTTGAGTGAAATTCTGTAGATGGATGTGGGGATCTTTGAACTTTTTCCCATAGAATAGAGCGCGCCTCTGTAAAGTTTCCAACAAGTCATTTACAATGTAGAACTTTTGCTCTGTCATAGTGCCAGCCAACCTGTACCTAAAATCAACTAACAAAAACAAACAGAAAAAGTAAAATACAAGAGGCTATAGAAATCAACACTAGAATTAACTAATAGTGAAATCAAATAAAAACCTAACCGTATTCCCCAGCAACGACACCATAATTTCAGATGATGTTCATGCTCTAAGAAAGCGATCGTTATCAGCAATTAATCTAACCAAGGTTAATAGGGAACACAGGGCTTGATTACAAGACTTTACCACTAATCATTTCTAGCATTCATGACTACAATCTCTAAATTGGGGGATGAGGGGTTTCAAAAACAAAATAAAACTACCACTAACTATAACGCGAAGAAACACTCAATTTGAGGGACAACTTGGGAATTGTGTTCCCCATGGTTTGCCGACTTGATTACCCTAGATAACATATACAATTGGTGATTTACATGCAGCACAGTAACTTAGGTTCTTCCTACCCTTTTGTGATGGTGAAGGTCGAATTTCACCATGGCGCTTGGTCGGCAACCATGGCGTGCCAACTAATCGTTACCTATTGTCCCAGTCAACCTCCCCTTGGTCAGGCTCGATTGATTTGAACAGAACATATCAATCAAATTATGTCATCTACTTCTCTTTGCATATCCGTCACTACCTTAGTCGAGATCGTGATAGTAGGCGAGATTTAGTATTGGCCACCATCAAATGACAATAATAATGAAAAAAAATAGATAATACATTCAAAACCCCAATCATAGAAATGCAAGAAACCTAAGCATCTCAAGGTCAACTATCCGTGGTTCCCACAACCCCAAGTTATGGGTGCTTAGCTACTCACGGCTAAGGCAAAACATACAAGAATGTAAATAATAGACATAGTTGAGAGTTTTACCTATACCAATAAAGAAAATAGGCACCACAAATTGCAAACCCACAAACTTAATTGATCAACAATGAGTACAAGGCAAGATTGAAGTCCCTCAAAAAATGGATTTTCTAAGAGAAAATAATAAACTACTCTAGAAATCTAAGAAAAGCTTCAAAATGTATCTTTTTAATGTCTCCTTGTCGAACTCCTTCTTAAAAACCTAACTTAAACTATATATAGTATTTAAAAACAACCCTAGAATTTGCACAGATTAGACAGCTAGCAGCTGATAAGTTACATAGGTATGACTCGTAGGAGGACCTACGAGTCATAGTCGGGGTCTCGTATCAAGTTCTTGGCATCTTGGACTAAACTAGTACGAGCCATAGGTACAAGTCGTTGCTTGAGCTATGACTCGTATATTGGTTTCATAGTCTTGGTCTTTAGTTTTTTGGTCTAACATCTTGGCTCTCTGATTCTTGCTACGAGTCCATTTATACGAGTTGTAGTGCGACATACGACTCGTATGATGGGCTAATAAGGGTGACCTCCACTTAGCAGATTTCTAAATTTTGGTCGTTGATTCTTGCTACAATATCACTCTATGACTCGTAGGGTGAACTACAACTCGTAGGTGGGCTCGTAATGCCTACACTTCAGCAAAATCTGTAACTTTTCTTCAAAATCATGCTAACCTAACTTTTCGGCAAAATTAACACAAAAACACATCAAAACACTAAAAGGTCGCTTTATGAACTCACAAAATCCCTTGTTTCAGGCACCAAATGTGTTTTATTTTGACAGCACATCACTACCTTAATTGAAGAACCTAATCCAAACTAGCTAATCCACCAATGCTTTTCCTTTCTTCAATATCTTCGACCGTTTTAATCTATTAATTATATCATATCCATAAGCAAACTAGTCTGTAGACACCCATATTATTCTATGCCTAACCTAGGCCTAAAGTCCCATCCAAATCTACAATCAAATTCCTAAAATTCCAAGTCGAGGATTAAGTACAATTCCTCTAATATTAAGAATCTAGTTCTATTCATGTGATACAATACCCCAATATTTAATTACCTATTTCAACATATTAGAACTTATTATAAAATTGAAATTAAAAGAATAAAATTTGATTTTAAAACTAAAACTAATCCTTGAAATCATACATTAAGATAACTAATCGCAACTGTATTCCAATAATTACACCCTTAATCCTTTGTTGATCAATAAATCTTTATTAGCTAATTGTTATGCCAATGATTTACATTAATCACTTGTCCCCCAGTAACCCTAACAATAATCTATCCTAGGAACTTTCATATTCCTTCTCCAATTATTTAAACTATGTTAATGTATTACTACTATATATATTACATATACATACTAAATTTAATGCTAGAAAAGTGTTCGTCGCCCCGGTAAGTTTTTCTCTCCTTTCTTTTTACTTTTTATTTCTCAATTAATTATGTATTAAAAGTGATAAATCGTACTAACTTATTTTACTAAATATGGTATAAGTGGTGTAGGATATTAACTAAATTATCACTTTGACCCATCAACTAAATTAATTATCTAAAATTACCTCCAACTAA
>JAOTQR010077664.1:0-11966 GCA_025774065.1 Solanum ossicruentum | reverse complement strand
CTATCAGTCTTGGCAACTTTGTCAACAAAGTTATTTCTAGAATTATTCATGATAGACTGGAAGGCTATTTACTTGCTCTTATTTCTGCCAAGCAATTTGGTTTTGTCAGAAGGAGCATTACAGAAAATGTTGTACTTGCCCATGAAATTATTGTGGATATTAGAGGAGCAAGGCTGCTAATGTGGTGTTTAAACTTGATATGGCCAAAGCATATGATATAGTAGATTAAAACTTTCTGATGAAAGTATTGGAAAAAATTGGTTTTAAACAAAGTATTCACTGATAAAATATTGGGACTAATTGCCTATATAGAGTATTCTGTATTGATCAATGGTAAGCCTGTGGTTTCTTTCATTCTACTAGAGGAGTGAGATAGGGGGATCCTTTATATCCTCCTTTATTTATTTTAACAGCTGAAGTATTGGCTACAGATCTTAATAATTTGTTCAGGCGTGTAGATTTTCAAGGTTTTGGGCTACCAAAGTGGAGTGAACAGATACCTTGTGTATGCTGATGACACCATGGTAGACAGGTTTTCATTGGAATTGATTATGAAAACTTAGCAGGATTTTGAAAGTCAATCAGGTCTGAATATTAATAAGGAGAAGAGTCTCGAAGTGATATTCAGATGATTGAAGAAGTTTTTTGGTTTTCCTTGAGGTAGTTCCCTCTTAACTTATCTGCTTTGTCCAATTGGACATGCTAGAAAGAGGAAGACACATTTCTCTTCACTTATTAAAGAGATCCAAAATAAACTTCAACTTGGAAAGGGAAGGTACTTTCTTTTGGAGGTGAGGTTGTGCTGACCAACAATGTACAACCAAGTGATCTTATATATCTGTTATCTGCTATTATTCCCCTTAAGTGTATGATTAAAGATCTTCATAGAATTTTGCTTGATTTCTATGTAATTTTAAGGATGAGGGGAAAATTAAACATTGGGTGTCCCGGGAAGAGATGCATCTTCCCAAAAAAAAAAAAAGAAGGGGGGTTAGGCTTCAGATCATTATTTGATGTTTCAAGAGCTTTATTTACAAACTTATGGTGGAACTTTAGAAGAAATAATTCTCTGTGGTCTCGATTTCTATGGAATAAATATTGTAAAAGGCACAGACCATAAACTGTTGAATGAAAACGGGGATCTCAGACATGGAAGTATATGCTAGAAGCCAGAGATTTTATTGATCAAGAGATATGGTGGCAACCAAATTGTGGTCATTTTAGTATCATGTTTGATAACTGGACACATCTAGGTGCTTTATACTACTAGTTACCAGTGTCTCATTCCAAAGAATGGATGCAAACGATGTTGAGCAATTATTTAAGGATAGAAGATGGAATGAAGATCTTCTACGACAACTTTTCACTGACAATGTTGTTGAACATATTATCAAAAATATAGAGAAAATTCAAGATACAGAGCTAAGAGTTACTCCTCATTGGATGCTAAACAACTCATGTAAGTTCTCAGTAAAGTCTGCCTAGAACATTATGAGAACTCCAGGAGTTGAGCTTGAAAGATTTGACAGAATTTGGGAGAAGGGTATTCCTTTCAAGTTTTCTTTCCCTTTCTGGAAAGTAGTAGAAAAGAGGTTCCCCATAGGTGAAGTTTTAGTCAGAATTGGTGCTGAAGAGGTGATTATGTGCTGTTGTTGTGATCAGTTGGTAAATGAAAGCTTTCAACATCTTTTTTATCTCGTCTTGCTGCTAATCAAGTATGGAGTATGTTTGCTAAGCTGCAGGTATAGAAGGTCCTTTTCCTTGCTTAAAGGACACAATGTACAAGTGGTGGAATGCAAATTGTTCATCTAAGGCCCCTATTTAATGCTATTCAAGGCTTAGTAACAACAAAAACAATATACCCAGTGAATCCCACTGGTGGGGTCTGGGATTGCTGGCTTAATCCTCTGGAAATCTGGAAAAGGAGGAATAGGTTAAGACATGCTGACAGTATGACTATTGAAGGAATGATAATTGGAATAAACATTAACCTTCACAGGTTAGCCAGATTCAGATACCCTTGGATGAGGAATATTCCAGAGGATTGACCCAACTTGATTAATTTCTTGGAAGGATATAGACCAGTTATTGCCCCAAATGTTATTTATTCGAAACCTCCTAATGATGGAACCTACAAATGTAATACAGATGGAGCTTCTAAAGGAAACCCTGGTCCTAGTGCCGGAGGATTTTGCATCAGAAACTGGAAAGGAGATTTTATGGTTGCTGCTTCATATGATACAAACAACGACAACATACCTAGTGAAATCCCACAAGTGGGGTCTGGGGAGGGTAGAATGTATGCAGCCCTTACCGCTACCTCATATGATCTAGGTATAAAATCAAGCCTGGAGGCTAAAACATTGGCACTAGAGAAGGAATTAAGATATTTTGTTTCACAGAACTTGGTTCCCCTTGTTTTAGAAACTGATTCACTAAGCTTGAGCAAGATCTTAGATGGTATTTGGGAGGTTCCCTGGTGTATAAGTCTTCTCATCAAAAAGATTGAATCTTCGAGAAGGAATAGGCAGGTGGAAGTACAACATATTTCAGGGAAAGCAACAAGGTGGCACACTTTTTCTTTAATACTATTTTTTCTGTTGCAGATTCTGAGGCTAAAGTATTTCAATCATTGCAGGAAATACCTAAAGAAAAGCTCTAATAATTATTGATTGTAATTTAGTACAGGAAATCCCTACAGCAGAAATCCCTACAGCAATAACTTGCAGTATCAAATGATAGAGATAGAATACATTGATTTATGTCACAGGAACATGCGGACTTTAGATCCTAGCTTTTTAGACAGTAATATTAGTTCCCTTAGAGCTCAATCTGTCAATAAGCAAAGATTTAAGGAAGATGGTGACTTAGGGGTAATGATTGAGACAATAGTAAAATAATTTGGTGGAAACACTCATCTGGAATTTCGTATGGAGAAATCTACAAGTACAGATTGGTATGTGCATCAACTAGGGGACAATGTAAAGTATGTCATTGGTGCCAAATTAGGGTTTTTATATACAGGATCAGGGTAAGATTGGTTGCGTTGAAGAAGTCTTCGTTGGACAAGAATACATGGCTTTAGTGAGAGTTAAAACATCTAGATGTCATCTATCCAAGCTCAACACCTTTCTCCCCTGTTTCTTTTGTGAAGTGTGGTGTCTCATTTCTCATCAGTTGCATAAGACTTGTATTTCAGGCTGGTCTATCATCAATGGCGAGCTAGAAGGTGAAGTTTCTAGAACTCACTCATTTATAGACAATGAGGTGTCCATTTGTTTTTTTTTTTAATTTATTTTATTTTGTTATTTGAGTTGGGCCAGTTGTGGGCTTTATCTTTGGAAAAACTATACAAAATAGATCTAATGTGAAGTTATTTACCTTAATGAACCCAACCCAATTCCAACTTCCTCAGACACATAATTTAACAACACAAACATCAAACCAAGTATATAGGTCCTTCTTGAGCCGAGGGTCCATTTCCATCAGAAACAATCTCTCGAACTTGGTCCTCATACACACCACTCTTCCTAGGCCCCAATTTTGGGATAACACTGCGTCTGTTGTTATAAACATCAAACCAAGTATTTCTCACATCCCATCATATAGTACGATTAATTTTGGCAACATTTATACCATATAACATAACTAAAACTCAATGAAATACGAGCACAACACAGTAGTTATTATTGCCTTTATGAACTCCTTTAAGATTTTCAATCATCATTGATATTGATCTTCAATGATATTCGTTTGTTTCCTTCCTTCCTCCATGTTCTTGTGAGAAGTGTTTCTTTTTTTAGCAGAAAAACTCAGTGCCAGTGCATCTCAAGGCAAAGGAAACAACAAAAGTCAGGACATGACGCCCTCAACATCTGTAAGTTTCATCTTCACTCAGAACTGTCTTAAATACTAATTTTTAGTTCAAGTTCCAGTAAAAAATCTGATCTTCTCATTTTTGTGAACGGGAACCATGAGAAAATATCTAATAGCATATTTTGGTATATTGGGATTTTGAAAGCTAAAATTCTTGCCTAAACTTCAGAAATGGACTCTTGAATGAAAATAATCAGAAATGCTACGTGATATTTTCTTATAAGTTCTATGAAGGTAATTAATGTTCAAAGGAAGGAACTGCTCTTATGATAGTTTCCGAGTCAAGTATAACCTTCTGTAAAATAAAAGAGAACAAGTCAGAAGTCACCCAACTTTTGCAAGTGAACATTTTATACTTCTGAAGGTTATTTGATTTGAAGTTGTGCCTCCTTTTTTAATAGACGCCTTGGGCCTTCCACAAATCGGTAACAGGAAGGGGCAAAGAAACGAATGCAACAACTAATTCATAAATCTCGTCTTTTCCAGTTTTTCATTTGCAATGTGTCACCACTTTGATATATTGATATGCTTATTGATTCTTTTTTTGCTGTCACATGATACAGAAATTATGTTGGTTTTACTTTTCTGCTAACTTCTGCTTCATGGTTTATTCTTTCTGCGCGACAATATTGAATGAGATCTCGGTGAAAATGAAAAGTAGACGAATTGGACAATGCACTTCTTTAGTGACTTGGAATCATGACTACTTGCTATTGCTATACTTAATCTTTTTAGTAGTTTGCTATGTTGTTATGTAACTCTGCTACTGTTGACATTCCATTCAGGCAATAGCTTCAGCAGGGGAATATGCTCCAAGTGGACGTCGAATGAAGGTAATGCAAGCGCTTGGTTTAATGGCTCCTCCTGGATCACCATTTCATCCAAAGTAATGTGTCCGTATGACAGTGGGATTTGTTGCCAGTAGTTCATCTACTGATCATGCTATGTACTAAAACCCTCATGAGTCAATATTGCTGGTACTAATAGCTAGATATAATATTAAATGTTCCAGAAAATTTTCATCCAAAAGTAATGTCTCTCAATGAGCATTTATCTGTAGTCTACTTGTCGATGATGCTTAAGTAAATGTCTAGGACTGATTCGTCAATCACAATTATGTTTGGGATTGAGTTGTAGATTATTGTCGATTTTAACATCTGGAATGTGGTATATACAATATTTTTTTTGATTTGCACTGGGTATCCGAGTCTCTTAAAGCCCCGACTAATCTCGGGGGTGCACAGCCCTCGGTAAGGGGTTTCCTGCAAGTGCACCACGGTTAATTCAGGTTTTACTCAGTCCGATGACCCTCAGAAATTGTTTGCACCCAGTGGGTTTTGATGTTGAGACCTTGAAAGGGAGCAAATCCCAAGGCTCAAGTCTGTTACCACCAGATCAACCCCTGAGGGTTTATACAATGTTTTGGCTATAGTTTTAATCTCAAGTGACATTCTTGGCTTATATTCACACTTGTGATAAAGTATTAGAGAAGCATATTATTGAATTTTATATCTATGTTATTACATTGAGATCCTATTTATAGACATTACATTAGACTCCTTTTCCAACTAGGACACTACATTACAATCATTTTCAAGTATGATTCTATATATAATTCCTATTCCTATTCTCATTTTTATTTTAAGCGGGATTGTATATACTATTCTTGTTCCTATTCCTATTATAATGTTCTCCTTCAAGATGATGCATACAAATCATGTATGCCTAGCTTGTTACGTATATAATTAATACGAGAATTGGTGAGGGACATAATTAATATGTTTTTAAGTTGATCACTCAACTTCATAATTCTTTTAACAATCTCTCGAGAGTATCTTTTTTTTTTTTTTGACAAAGTGATTATCAATTTCAATATGATAAGTTGTAATGACCCGATCTAGGGTCTAGTCGTCACAAGCCGAATGAGATACTTTAAAGTACTTCATGCAAGGCATTTTTAATATTTCAAGCATTCATAGGCATAAAACTGAATATTTGCAGAAGTAAGGGAAATGGTCTATAGGGTCATATTATGACGATGAAGCAACATTAAAAAGGAAACATCAACATATGTCCATAAAGCATATCGACTAAACTATAGACGGAGGGAATTGGTAATGGTCGATTTTCATCAAATAGAAAAGACTCCATACATAAACATAGAATGTACAAGTCTCGAAAGGCCAACATATACATAGTGTCTGAAATACATGGCAAGAATGAAAAATGGCAGAGACTCGAACTAAGGGATCACAACAAAAGTACTAGTCTTGAACGCCTGAAAACTAGCCACGAGCTAGTGGGGGAGCACTTGTCTGTAACGACTTGACCTAGGGCCTAGCCACCACACAGCGAATAAGATACCCGAAAGTATCTCAACCAAGCTGTCACACCCAAAGTACCGTTAAGGCGGACTGCATCCATTGCTAATAAGGCTCGGGAGAATCAACCTGTATCCATGCGCTTTTCATACATATTACAAGGGATTTCTTCATTCAACATGACTTTAGAAAGTAAGCAATAATAACAAGCCAAAAGGAAATGCATATGGCTAGGCCGTTGGGGTCATGTTGTCTAAAGTATGAGACATGACCACATTTTAATTTACATAGTCTACAAAGCCTCTAGATAAATCTGATAAGGGTCGTGACAGGCCCCACCTCGACCAACTATACAATACAAAAATATAAGATCTAGACACACAAAGCTCTGAAGTAACATGGA
Organism: Solanum ossicruentum; assembly: GCA_025774065.1. Lineage (NCBI taxonomy): Eukaryota > Viridiplantae > Streptophyta > Magnoliopsida > Solanales > Solanaceae > Solanum > Solanum ossicruentum. The sequence goes on along the minus strand of JAOTQR010077664.1, from coordinate 5,366 downwards.
GCTTGGTAACAACAGCTGGATACCCTGTACTCCTACTGGGAAGATCTAGTAACACTTGTACCTGCAGCATGAAACATAGGTCCCCCGTAAGGGACGTCAGTACGAGATAATGTACTGAATATGTAAGGCAGCAAATACTGTATATGAAGTAACAACTCAAATAAACCTATGCACTAGTGTAGGATAAGAGACCACCTATAGTTATACTGTAGGATCCTGTACTTTATGTTCTTTTTATTTCTTTACCTTTACTGTATAATCTGTGCACAACATGTAATACGAATGATCAGCTGATCAGTGGTAAATCTATATCGGGGGAGGCCCTGGCTAGGCTTTTCCTTTTACCCCTTGGGCTACCCCTCGTGATAGGATCGACCCTGGCTAGGTGATTCTTGCACCCCTCGGGTTACCACCCATCAATAGGAAATATACTTTATCTTTCAATTACTTTTGAGATGCTTCTTTTGGTGGTCATAATATTGGAACTATAGGACTGCAAATATTGCCTATAACATGTAAATAATCACAAAAGACAATACCATAATGAAAGGAGTAGATTACACAAATAATGAAGTGCATAGAAGGTAGAACAACACATGAACTTTATTTAGTAAAACGAACTTGTGTATCTTGATATCCAAGTATGTATGCAGGTTTCCAAGTGACTATGTATGGGAGCATATGAACATGTGAAAGAGTGGAGACATGGTAGTTTGTTACGTTGGAGTAGGTAAGAGTCTCTATGTATCAAGGAAGAATTTAGAATTTCATGCCAAGTAATGCGAAATCGAGTAGCCTTACATACCTCGCTGTACGACCTCGCTATTACCTCGAGATAACCTTTCCTTCCTTGAAATTTTTTATCTATAATATAGTAGGTGGTAAAACTAGCATTAACAACCAATAGATATATCTTGGCAGCCCAATCTCATAAAAAAAATAACACACGGGCAACAAATGAATAATTATAAATCTGAGCATGTCCTTTCAACCTTTTCGCCTCTAATCGTATTTTCTTTTACACATTCTCATATACATATCATGTGCAGCCTATTTTAGTGCCTGACAGTCTTACAATAGCCCACAGAGCACGACACATAACAATTATACAAAACATACAAGTAGGCGGCATAACGTTACGTCGTCTCGCTACATTTCGATGTCAACAACCCCAAATTTGTTTTAACTTCAACCAAACTACATATAATATACCTACACATACAATCAGCCTTAAAATAGTCCAATAATAGTTCCAAAATAAATGGAGGTCGTAGAGCAACAATTCCCAACCACCAGCCCATAAGTTCATACTAAGAACACAATTACGATATCATATAAGAACTCACTCTTGCGGGCTGTAAATAAGGTGCAACAGCCTGGTAACATCACTAACAAAATAAAGCTTGTCAAGAACATAAGTCTTCCTTCATAACTCAGCCAACCAAACAGAGAAAAGCCTCTCAAGTAACAAGAAAGTGCACAACAATCCTTAGGACACATGCTGTCCAAATTTCTAGCACAAGCATAACTAGCATATACTTCTTGTTTTTCATAAACAAACCATACTATGTACACAAGTATTATTACTTACCTTTAACTTCATAGTTTAGGCTTGATTTAGGAACCCTTCTAAGGTTGTGAGGGCTACTTTTCACACGTTGAAAGAGAGCAAAGAATAACCAAGAAAACCAGATTTTTTGTCCAAATTAAAATGGCTTAAGGGAGCTATTTTAAATCCTTTTTAAACGGGGGTTTTGGCTGACCTACTAAGGCATTTTTAGAATTAATTTATTAAGCTAGTGATGCAGCTTCATGCCCTTTTCACTTGGGCCTTATTGGGTTGAAATTGGTTGGGCCTTGGCTGCCCACTTTTCCCTTTTCTCCTTACTTAGTTTTGGCCCAATTCACCAAGTGATTTGTGTTGTACTTGGGCCCTTTCTCTACTATTCTTGGGTTGAAAATATTGTCCATTTATGGTGCTAAAATATGGGATAAAGTTACACCCTTAACACAGACTTTATTCATTATCAGACTTCGACAGATTTGGCATCAGGCCTCGTCTCTGTTTAGCTAGCATATTTAAGCTAAGCATGTAGGTGACTCACTTGCTAACTTCCTGAGTCCTACAAGCACCTCACTTCTTTCACCTCATTTAAGGCCGTAATCTTCTCACTTTGACTTAAAACTACTTATTTACACTCGACCCTCTTCAGCGCTAGAAATACATATCGCCCTCTAATTTGAGATTCAAGCACTTCTAAAAATTGGTGCTAATTTGAAAAGCCATATCACGTTTCATTTGCATAGAACTAGTATTGTAAGATGTAGGGTGTTACACAAGCCATTTTTTAATATCTTGAGCATTCATAGGAATAAATTAAACTTTGCGGAATAAAAATAGGGAAAAGGGTCTATAGGACCATATTATGACACTGAAGCAACATTAAAAGGAAAATATCAACTTTTTTCAATAAAGCATACTGACTAAAACATAGTTGGATAGAATTGGTAACTGCTGGTTCCATCAAATAGAAAAGACTCCATACAAAGGCAACATATAATGTAAAAGCCTTAAAGGGCCAACATATATACAATCTCTCAAAAGAAAATACAAGCTACAATAGAAAATTGTAGAGTCCCGAACTAAGGACTCACCACAAAGGTACTAGTCTCATACATATGAAAAATTAACATGTCCCTACATGGTTAAATCATGCAAGCAAAATATCCATTCGTACATTTGAATGTACTAAGTATGTGAGGTACAACACAAGCATGAAATTGTAATTCCATCATTATTCATAAGTAAAATATATAAATATACATGAGGTAGTAAGGTATATAAATAAGAGTTTAAGCATGCACAAGGAATGTCACTCAATATGAACAAGAGTAAATGCAAAAAAGATCACATGTAATAGAATCATCTCATAGAATCATTCACTTGTGCAAGTGGACCTTAACCGACATATAAGACCATGCGAGCTACAACATGGAATCCAACATAACCCCTTATGTTGACACGGGGAGACCACTTGTCGAGTGGAACTCCATCACTTTGCATGTATCTTTATCTAACAAAAATGACCTATGTGGATCCACTAGTCTAGCATACAAGGGCTCCTATGGTGGCACATTGTTAGGGGATAATGAGATTCATCTCTAACAAGCCATGCCTCAACTAACGGAATGAACCATAATCTCAAGGTCCTCTCGGTGCTAAGTTATCCCATAGAATCTTTAAAACATATATTTAATGAAGTCATGTCACTTAGAATCATAAGTAGTAAATCGTAGGAGTAGCTCAGAATTAGGAACCACCAAGTGGGAATTGTCCTTGCATCTTGGGGTCCTTCTTAAAAATCTTGTAGGACAATTATTAATATGCTTATATCTTTGACAAATCATAACTTTAAATTTAACTTTAATGCTCTAATCACCATAAAATCATGCAAAGCTTTACTTGAAACTTAGTGGGCTAGCTCTTAAGTTAAAACGTCATAAATAATGAAAATATGCTTATTCAAAATATGTAAAAGCAACTCATACTTCATCATGCATAATACTCATCATTGGAGTCTTCATCAATAGCTCAAATAATGTAAATACTTAGTAATACATCATAGAATATCATTGAAACCGTTTAATAACATAAAGTATTATAAGATCACCATTAATATGCATATTTACTTGAAAGAACTTAAAGAAAAGGTAAATATATTATGAAAGACTTTGTGGGTGAAAGGAGACCCACAAATCAAACTCACATACCTTAATTAGTCTCCAAGAAGAAAAGCTTGATGTAACAACCTTGAAATTTTGCCTACTTGAGTTGGAATAGTGTAAGGAGGATTTTTTTAAAAATGAGCGGGGGATTGTGGTTGCAATTTTTTAAATTATCTGAGAATGTTCTTTAGTGGATTAAGTGATTGCAGTTTTTATTTGCTTATTGCTCTATCCATATTTCCATTAATGTCTAATGCTGTCTAATGCTCCATTATTATCTTGTTTCTTTATTGCTAAGGGGAAAATGCTCGACTGAGCAGGAAGTTTCTGTTATGCTCCATTTGTTGGAGCACGATTATATATATATATCTTGTTTTACTGCATTTAGAGTAAGAGAAGAAAATATAGACAGAGAGCATTCTACTTAAGTTCACACGAGAAAACAAGAAAGAGAGACAGATGAGAAAAACATAAGAAAAAATATTTTGAGAGTTTTATTAGCTGAAAGGAGGTGTTTTATTGTGTAGAGCTTCGACAATTTTATTCTTGTAAGTTGCTCCTATTTTCTAAATCTTTTATAATGAGATATTTTATATAAATGAGTTTATTTTCGTGTACTTTTAAGTACCTTATTATGAGAATATTATTTATGATGAGTGATGAATTTATCTTGATGCATCAAAGTTAAATCGAAAGACCCTACATGTCACTTTATTTACTTGATTAGAGATTTAAGAGAAGTTGTTGATGAGGAAGTTTTATTTATTCTCTTGCTATTATATGAGGATTTTACTACTTGAAATTATATTATGTCCTGAGATTTATGTTCTATGTGAAAAGAGTTTATATGAAGCTAAGTTGAGGTTAATATAACAAATTGAGAATACTTGAGTCGTTGAACATGAAAACATGTTAGATTATAAACTTGTTTACATAACATGATGATAAGGTTAAAAGATTCCAAATGACAATTTGAATTGAGTCGAGCATGATAAGTTACAGGATTATTGTGTTAACTATATTTGAGTACTTGTATGTGATTGAATAAATTGATGAATCTTTGAGACGAATTGAGATAACTCTATGAAGTTGAGGATGAGTTGATTGATTGAATATTGAGGATTGAGTTACATGATCTTTTGAGCATGTTTAAGTTTTGGGAGGAGTATCGAGCACCTAGCGGAGAGCGAGTACACTTTTACTTTAAACCACAGAACTACGTTACCAGCATAGGATAGTCATACAGTATTGTTCTGGTGACTTATCCTGTAAGTGGACATTTACCCTGGATCCAAAAGAGAGTTGATCGTCCTATGTCGTGGCACATATGGGACGGGCATGACAACGATGCCGATTCATTGTACATTACCTAACTTATAGTAGTGGGAGGTATGTCGGTTAAGAGAAACTCCTAAGCAATTTTGATTGAACATGAGATTTAAAAACTTGAGTTTACTTTCACTAAGCATATACATATATATATTGTTTGAACATATGAAATATTCTAAACTGTTATGTACTGAGCTGAGCATGAGTTGAAGAGTCGAGGTGAGTATTCTTGAGCTTCTTCTTCTTCTTCTTCTTCTTCTTCTTCTTCTTCTTATTATTATTATTATTATTATTATTATTATTATTATTAT
>JAOTQR010077663.1:0-44574 GCA_025774065.1 Solanum ossicruentum | reverse complement strand
AACTTCTTGATTTCAAAAATGAATATTTTGCATATAACTAAGCTTATGGAACTAGTTTTTATGCATGTGATTCTCACGACTCTATTCGTACCATTATGGTCTTGTTCTCCGATTCCCGAGCCGGTTATCATCGTGCGTATGTATAACTGCATGTATATACGTATATATATTCTAAAGTAGATTGGATATGGCGGGTTGGTTTGCCCATGGGATGGCTTTGCTTAGTTTAGAGACATAAGGATCTGGGCTTGGGATATGTTAGCATCATGACGTATGGGTGCTGGGCCTCGTTCGCCCTGGCTCACGTGAGTTCTTGGCCTCGCTCGCCTCGGCTCACTTATAGGGCATGATGACCTCTACACATTACGATACGTGAGTGCTTGGCCATTGTTCGCCTCGGCTGACCTTTCCTATGACGTGAGTGTTAGGCCGCTATTCGCCTCAACTGACTTATGCTGCAGTTGGGACTTGTGTTGGAGACTTCGGGGATTTGAAAATTCTGGTGTTATGCTGTGGTATGGCGTGAGTTGGAGGTCGCCATCGTTCCCGTCCGATATGCATTACTTTGATATTTTAAATAAAGAATTATTTTGATGTTTACATGCAGGTTTGACTCATATATTTTTATTGGGATTATTGCTCTCATTTATATTTCGTACTTTTCTCTTTACATATTAGGTACGTATTTCGTACTGACCCCCTCCCTTCGGGGCTGCGTTTGATGCCCGCAGGTACTGATGTGCAAGCTAGAGAGCCACCTTCTTAGGATCTCTGTCTACCGTTGAAGTGCTCCCTTTTCCTCAGGAGCAGATTTTTAGTATAGACATGTACACTTATTTTCTGTATTTTGCATTTATGTATATTCGAGGGTATGATGGGGCCCTTTCCGATCCTATGATTCAATTTGTATGTGTAGAAGTCTATGGATATATGTGGATGTGGGATATTGCGTGTGGTATGACTATGTATGTATGATACATTTGTTGGGTGGTTCTACCGCAGCCGTGACCTTGTCGGCCCGCGTATATTTGAGTAGAGATATTTTCTGTATGCTGGGGTTGCTGTTTGCAGGTTCGGTTAGTCAGTAAAATAGAGGAAACTCTGTCGAAATTTTGATAGATTCCTTAGCTATTATAGTTGGAAATCCAGTTTAGTGTTTGTTTGGGTGCCCAATCGGCACTAACCACGATCCTTGGGTTGGGTCGTGACAATTATGATGATTAGGGAAAGGTTGAGGACAATCCAAAGTTGTCAAAAATCCTATGCCGATATAAGGAGAAGAGACCTAGAATTCCAAGTGGGTGATTGGATTTATTTGAAAGTTTCTCCAATGAAGGGTGTAGTCTGTTTTGGTAAGAAAAGAAAATTGAGTCCAAGGTATGTTGGTCCTTATGAGGTGATAAAGAGGGTTGGCAAGGTAGCTTATGAGTTCAAGTCGCCTAGTGAAATGAATTTGGTTCATCCGGTATTCCATGTTTCTTTGTTGAGAAAATGTGTTGGTGATCCTAATGTCATTATGCCTCTTGATTATGTGGGTGTCGTTGAGGATAACTTGACTTATGAGGAGGTTTTTCAGATCTTAGATAGGCAAGTAAAGAGATTGAGGAACAAAGAGGTGGCATTCGTTAAGGTCCTTTAGAGGAAACAACAAGTTGAAAGTGCTAGTTAGGACGCCGAAGTGGACATGCAAAAGCAGTATCCTCATATTTTCCACTCCACTCAAGCCCAAGGTACTGATCCTAAGTCCCATATGTAATTTCTAATCTTCTGTTTCAGTCCCTATGTCATTCATATGCATTCATGTTTAAGTGGGTAAACTTATGATGATTTTACACTTATGTTGAGAATTTAACAATGGTGTTTTACATATTATGTTGCATTCTTATTGGGCCTGATTTGTCCATGATCATTCTTGTCTTGTAGTCTCTTTTACATTTAGGGACGAATGTTCTGAAGGGGGAGGTATTGAAATCACCCAAAAAGTGACCAAAAATGTGCCTCAGAATGAACAAAATTTTAATTTCCATATATCTTAAAATCTGTTTAATATTTTGAAAATTCGACTTCATATTTGTGATTAAGGGGCCAAAATTAGGTAAAGTAGGGTCTAACCTCGATTTAAGAGCGAAAATTTAGCAATTATAATTTTTTTAAGTGATGATTTCAAGAGTGAAGTGTACGTCCTCTCTGCGACACGCACTGGTGCATTTTTCTGCCTGTTTTTTTTAGCTCGTCAAAATTTTTCTAAGTGTTAGTCCCAAGTTTTCCCAAACGTTATTTTGCGTATACTTAGCTAAATTTCACCCTCATATTCCCCGAAACATTTCCCAATACTTACTAAAATATTATCCATATTTTGACTCCCAAATTCAAGACTCAAAACCCTCAATCAGAGCTAAGGTTTTTCTTCAAGCTTCAAGCCTCCATCTTCAATCTTCACCAAGAACTTCTCCAAAGCTAAGGTATGTGGTGTTGAACCATTGGGTCCTTCCACCCATTGTGCCTAAGTCCCTTCTTCACTAGTATTGCATGATTTAAAGTTGATTTTACATGTGGCTCTTGTATATTGAGAAATTCACTATACACTATGTTAAAGCTACATAAAGTTTTGATTGTTTTTCTATGCTTTGAACAATTAATCTTTGATCTATTGTAAGATTTTATGAGGTGTTTTGATGTATATTGCTAGAGGGTGTTGTAAGGTGTTAATTGATGGTTTTACAATGGATTTTGTTACATGATTTCATCTCTATATTTCATAGTTTTATACTATCATTATACACCCTCTAAGTGTTTGATAAAATATCCGGATGTGGTTTCTTGAGGAACAGAAGGTTAAAAGGCTGAGATATGATATTATTGATGTTATGATGATGAAATGAGCTTATGTACATGATGAATTCTATAAAAACTGTTGTAGTAAACCATTCCTAATGTAGGAGTCTAGTTGAGGGCTCAATATCTCAACCACTAGGGTGAAAGATGGGTTCTATCATCAGTCACCTAGTTGAAGGTTTAACATCTCAACCACTAGGGTGATGGGTGCTATCACCACTAGCCTAGTTGAGGGGTTAGTATCTCAACCACTAGGGTTGATGGGTTCTATTGTCACTAACCTTGATGAGGGGTTAATACCTCACACACTAAGATGATGGGTGCTACCATCACTAATCTTGATGAAATGTTTGTACCTACACACTAGGGTGATGGGTGCTATCATCACTAACCTACCAAGAGGTTTATACTATGGAAATCTAGCTTGGTCTATTCTTTACATATGATATCTTATATGAGTATGAGTTATTTAAGCATGTTTTCTCTAGCATTAATCATACATACCATCTTGCTATGATATGCCTATTGCCTAATGTTATGAATTTTGGTTATGATGTCTATTTCTTGTTGCATTGCGTCCCACATACATAGTACATTCAAACGCACTAATACATACTCTTTCCTGCATGATATCACCATGTAGGGACCAGAGAACAAGTTGACCATCCTCTTCCTCCACATGGCTAGTCGATGCTATTTCAAGCTAGTGGGTGAGTCCTCCTTTTCGGGGACCTTGGTTTATGGTTTCCTCTTGCCTTGTATTGAGACAATCTATTTTATATTCTATTTTGACTATGAGGGTGAGCCTGGTTACTTTGTCTTGGTCCCCGCTCTATCTATGTATTTAGAGGTATTTGTTGGACAAGTTATGTATCTATGGTATGAGTTATGACTTCTTGGCCCTTATTAATGTGGTTTTGCAAGATACCCCTTAGCCCCTTTGTCCCTAATCTTGTTTTATGTCTATTACATGCTTTTGCGACCAATGATGTGTAATGGTAAGTTGAGAGGCTTGTTTAGGGTTCCTTCGGGTTCCTTGTTCGCCTGTCACGTCTAGGCACTAGGCTTGGGTCATGACATATAGTTCCTGATATTCCATCAATCCAGGGTCAACTGAGATGTACCATGACTTGAGGGAAGTCTACTGGTGGAGTGGAATGAAGAGAGACATTGTGAGTTCTTTTCTAAGTGCCCCGATTACCGACAAGATAAAGTTGAGCATGAAAGGCCTTGTGGAGTAGCTCAGAACTTTGAGATTATAGAGTGGAAGTGGGAGATGGTTAACATGGACTTCATCACAGGTTTACCGAGGACTTGCAGACAACATGATTTGATTTGGGTGATAGTTGATAGGATGACAAAATCTTCTCAGTTCTTGGCAATCAAGACGACTGACACCACGGAGGATTATGCCCAACTTTACATAAGGCAGATTGTTAGACTCATGGACTTCCCTTGTCCATCATCTCGGATAGAGGAGCTCAATTTACTGCTTAGTTTTGGAGATCATTTCAGAAGGGTCTGGGTAAGAAGGTACACCTTAGCACTATTGTGTTAAATGGGATGTAATGTCTTGGACTCCTGATGGCTATGTCGTAAGTTTCTTTTCCTAGTTATCATCATGAATTTTAAGAACTAACCTTATAGTTCTTGGAAGTGGTGGCCTAGCATATATCATATTTAGTGTATATATGGTGATATACTTATTATAACTCATGTAACTTGTCTTATTTTCCGGGTTATGGATAGTTTATCTGTAGTTATCTATTGATTTGAGTAATATATTTTGGTAGCATAGATATTTCTTATAGGCATAATTCATAGTATGCTCTTTAATTTTGCTTCAGCTATCATCAATTCTCTGCAAGTAGACACCCAAACTATTATAAAATTTAATAAATAGACATACATGTCCTATGTGACATATTAAGGATGTCATGTAGGACACAAAATTATCATTGAGGATGTCATGTAGGACGAGTGTATCTATTTATTCACATTTTGGATAGTTAAAGTGTCTAATTATGTACTGGTAAAGCTAGAGGTTATAGTTCCCAACTAAAGTCATGTTAAGAGTCATATTTATGTATTATGTCCTTTTTTTATACTATAAATATAATTTAAGTTGTGAAAACAATTGACAGGTTTAGTTACCATGCTATTAGGTTTCTAATTAATGATGTACCTTTATATTACCGTATACATGACCTTATTGTGTAAGTATTTTTTTACATGATTAGGACATGGAACATAAACTTGTTATCTTTTAGCTGACCTAATAGTGTAGAAACATTTTGACATTGTTAGTCTAAAGAAATTTAATTCGTTATCTGAAGAACTTTTGTGTGTAGGTGGATAATTCTAGGTGGTAATAACAATGTACATTGAACTCATATTTTCAAATGCACGTTAAATATGAAACCATTACTACTTGTCCCTCTTGTGCTTGTAGTTGCGAGAGCAAACACAATTTCATCAAGTAAGTCTCTCGTTATTATTTCTATTTTCAGTGTATATAAGTTAAAATTACTGATTCTATCGTGGCACATGCAAAGGAGCGACTCCAAACTACTCAGTGCGGTGGGGGTAAACACTCCAAGGAAAAACAATGCACCATTACTACAGTGTACACAACATATGTGCCCAATTAGAATCCATTGGCATGTGAAACTCAACTACCAGGAGTATTGGAGAGTCGAGATTACGATTACTAACTTCAATTACAGGGTCAATTACACACAATGGACTCTTGTTGCTCAATATCCAAATCTGATTAGAATCCATTGTCTTGTTGATTACAAGTCTCTCGTTTCATATCGTTGGATAAGCAAGTCCGTAAACTCTCTCTCTAAAACACTGCAACATAAAAGCTAAGCTCATATGTGGTTACACATTATAATAGTAAAGTCACAAACAAGCTCAGTAACATGAAAGTATTATATATACTAGATAAAGTTCAGTTACTTTAACATGAAAAATAAATAATCTTGTGACTGTACTGTTGTAGCAAGTGAAATAAATCTTATATGCAAAAAGTTTCATGATGTGGCAAAGACGTTAATAAAACTTCTCATGCTGCAGATAACACTAGAATGTTCTATGATATGAGGTTCTACAATGACTTACTTATGGAAGCAGGGCCAACTAGAAATGTTCAATCAGAATTGCTTCTCCAGAAAGATAAGGATATTTACCCTTAAACAAGGATGGGCATTTCCTCGAAAAGTATATTTCGATGGTGACGAGTGTATGTTACCACCACTAGATACTTATCCAAACCTAATTTTGCCCACCAGAATGTAGTTGCTTTTTTATGTTCTATGCTTTTTGCATTTAACTTGTGAACAAGTACAAATTTTGAAGCTAAGCAACCATTTTAGTTGTATTGGTAATACAAAATGTCATGAACTTTTACTAACACAATCTAGAGAATTTGAGCACACTGGTTCATGAGAAGCAGTTATAGTATATTAACTTTGTTCATGTAGTGTAATGGTCCTGAGAATGCGAGAAATTGCGTAGATTAAATGCTTCACAAAACATTCTATATTTAGTGCTACACAATACACATATCTAGAAAATTTCTATTTTAGTTTACCATATTTAGAATTTGTCTATCATGCTGACACTGACAACCTCCTTCAAATTGCTGTCAGTAGATTAAAAAGCACCAATTAGCCTTCTACAAACTTATGACGTTGTCCTGTCATTGTTTTTGTATAAACACATTAGCTATTTGAAGATCATTGAATACATGTTAAAGAGTAATAACTCTTTTATCTTTAATTTCTCTAATAAAATGATAGCCCACGTTAGCTATTTGAAGATCATTGGATGTATGTAAAAGAGTAATAACTCTTTTATTTTCAATTTCTCTAATAAGATGATAGCCCATATAAATATGTTAGGCTCTTTAACGAAAATTGGATTGGTGGCAACTTGAATGACATTTTGTTATCAGCGTGGAGAGAAGTAGGACTAAGTTGAGAAAATCTGACTCCCCCAAGTAAAATATGAAGACAAATAATCTTGGAACAAGCAATATATATTGCTAGATATTCAAACTCTATCGAAGATTTTGAAACTCAATCTTGCTTCTAGTTCTTTCAAGTTATCAAGGAATTCTTGAGAAACATGCACCAACACAAGACAGAAAGGTGAGTATCAGGACATCCATCCCAATCAGAATGATTAAATACATTAAGTTGAATAGGTAAACCACTAGAAAAGAATAAACCTCAAGTAGATGTTCCAAGGAGATATCAAGTGATATGACAAACAACCACCAAATGTAGATACCAGGTAGCCTGTAGACTTATTAAATTGTAAAAGGAATATCAGACAGAGTAATAGTAGGATAATTTAGACTACTAACTAATTGCCAAAACAAAGTTGGATCAGGATGAGGATTGTTTTCATCACAATGATACTTTATATTCAATTCGAATGGAGTATGTATAGATAAATATTCTTGAATATCAATCAAAGAAATCAAAGCCTAAGTATATTTGTGTTGGTTTATGTAACGCCCCAGAAGGTTGAAGTTGAGACCAAGGTAAAAGTTGGAATTTGGCTACTGGACTGAAAACATGAGACCTAAGTATGGGTAGTGCTTCAGTTCACAGACCGCACAAAGGCCTTGTGGATTGGGGGTTTGGATTTTGGAAAACAAATTTGAAGTCTGAAACATCATAATAGGTGGTCAAAATAGGGTACTAGAAAGGACCGCATAAAGGCCTCATGGATTGGGCGTTTGGATTTTGGAAAAAAAATTTGAAGTCTGAAACATCATAATAGGTGGTCGAAATAGGGTCCTAGAAATTGAAATTTTGGTTAAGTATAGGAGGGAACTACGACGGTTTTACAGCTCGTGGTCCATTCTATGGATCATAAAATAGTTTATTATTTTTGGGGTTGAAATTGTGGTTTCTGGATTGTTGATCTATGAATGACAGTAGGGGTCACACTTCCTTTTATGGCACGTAAATGGGCATTTGTAATTTGGTCCGACCAATTTAATAAAGGGTTTTTGGTAATTCTCATCCATTTTATTTATAAGCTATATTGTTTTAAGCCTATGTGGTCCCTAAAATTCCCCTATACTCCCCCTTTACCCTTCATTCCCAAATCATTCACCTCAAAATATTCTAACTCTCTCAATTCCCCTCTTCCTCAAGTTCAAGAAAAGACCAATCCCAAGGTTTCAAATTCCTCTTCTCAAAATCAAGGTTCTTCCATAGATTTTCCACCAAGGTAGGTAGGATTCATCCATGGGTCCTTTCACCAATGGAGAGCCATATCATTTTCTACTCAATTCCTTAATTCTAATTAGGCAATTGTTCATGGTTTTTCATGTTATGATTCCAAATATTTATATTACTATTTTATTGATGTTAGTTAGCCTATAGTATTATGAAATTATATTTACTTTCATGGGAGTGATGGTATGTCTTGAATTCTTATTATGGAATTTAGGGTTCTAAAGACACTTGATGGGTTTCCTAAATTTTGTTCTAAATTGAGGGATTCTACTACCTATATGCATTAAAAACTATAGACTAAATTATTTTACTTGAAATTCATGAATGTATTTAAGATTTATTTATAAGCTAACTAGGAGGTTATGAATATTATGATATGGCTTCCTTACATTATTTTTCAAATTGATGAATTCTACTACCCTTATACATGAATACATAGTAATTTTTCATGATTCTATGACTATTTATGATTTTTCCTTACTTATAGAATCTTGAGTTATAAAGCTTATGGAGGGTTGTTTTGTTTTACTTAAAGTTATACTTCTTTTATTATTATTGTATATGAATCAAGTCTACTTAACATGAATTTCATGAATTGGTATATTGGCTAATGTGTCTTATTGATTTCAAGTAATAGATTTGTGAATTGGTTTATGGATTACCTCAAGTATGGGTTGTTTGTTATAGATACATATGAGTATGCATACTTCCTTCAAGTTTCAAGATCTTAAAGCTAATTTACATGTATTATTGCACGGCATTATGAAATATCTTATGACATGACATGCTCTTACAATGGTACTTAAGTCAAGAATGAATAAATGATTGAAATATGAGTTTTCTCACCTAACTATGATTATGAGATGATGATAGCCCATCAGTAGAGGCATAGACAAGACTAGTTATCCATAAGATGATGATTAATATTACAAATGCATATGGAATGGGTTGGTACAATACCTCTCCATAGTAAATGACTATATGATTTATGCTTATGAGTATTTCGTGAGAGTTTTACTTAGCACCAAGTGAACTTTGGGATAAATGTGGAAGCTCCCCATTAGAAGAGGCATGAGACCATTAGTAGAATCTCATGTCCCATAACTACATTCAACCATAGTAAATAGGGGTCACCCGTTAGCAGAGGTTGATTTCTAGGACACCTATTAGTAGAGACTTGCTCACTAGTTAGCTATGGTGGATCCACTTAGGCATCTTAGGAGGTCACCTTGGCAAGTGATCTCCCCTTTCTTCTAGTGTAGGGGAAACATCAAGACCCCATGATTTAGCTCACATAGTTATTGTTGGTTAAATATTGCTCTTACATATGTTTATGGTCCCTTGTAACAATTAATGGAATTCTTTTATAAAGTGATATGATTTTCTCTTCAAGTATGCAAGGTGTTCGTCATTATAATTACTAATGTCTCATTCATAATAAGATGGTCCTTCCACTAAAGCAATGCATTGTTTTCCTTAAGATATTGCTATTTTACTTGTGTCTTAAAACCTATGTTCTAAATCATTCTAAGTTTAATTACTTTACCATGTATTCAAATAAGTGCACATTCCTTACTTTCCACATGTATTATCTTATGTTTCATAGCTTATGTAATGTCTTAAATGGTCACATTGTTCGCTAGCTCATGACATGTACCACGTTGCATTGCATTTCCACATACTAGTATATTCAAAGTGCTAACGTATACTTTTACATACATGATTTAACCATGTAGGATATGATGCCCCTTCTCCACATCTCTTGCTATGGATCATTGAAGACGAGAGTTGGTGAATCCTCTAGTTCGGGTACAATATCCTAGTTTCTTTCATGATTGATGTATTAAGATTCTTGAATTGTCTAGTTGTATTTATTTTGCTACATTTTACTTGAGGGTGAGCTTGAACCTGTCTTAGCCCACATCAAGTCTAAGTTAGAGATATTGTTGGATAAAGTATTAAGAGTCTTTGTTTTAAGTTTCCTTTTATGGATTTTATGTTGATTCTCTTTTAGCCCCATTTCTCATTTAAATTCTACATTTATTTATGATCAATTCCTATGGAATGCTTGATGTATGCTCAGAGACTTGTGTGAGGTGTCTTCGGTTCCTAATTCATTGTGTTATGACTAGGCCCTAGGGTGGTGTAATGACCTGGAAGGTCATTTCTGGTATTTTTGATCAAATTACCACTTTGCCTTTCTCAAAAGTTGACTTGGGTCATTTATGTATGAGTCTAAAAGTTAGATTTTGGAAGTACCGTAAAAAGTTAAAGTATTACAAAAGAAACAGTTTTAAAAGGTTTAAAATTGGAAATTTGGAAATTCCGTCACTTCCAAAATGTTGAATCTAGCCTAGGAAAACTTGCAGAACTAAATTAGGAGTTAAAACAAAGATTTTAGGGCCAAAGTTGCTTTTTCAGTTCATTTTGGATCATAGGTTTGACTTTGGTCAACCTTTGTGATTCGGGAGCTTGTATCAAATTTTCGACAGTCCCGGGTAGTGAAACTAACATTAGAAATGGCCTCATTGTAATTTTTAGAGGCCCCATGAATATCTTGAGTTTTTAGGACCAAAACTAGTTTAAATGATCTTTCTTAGGTTCAGGGAAACAGAGGTTTCATATTCAAATTCTGATCTTCCATTAAGTTCAGATGGTCATTTATATCAGGATTCTATGTTTGGTTTGTGTTCATAGGGTTCCGAATGAATTTGTGAGGGTCTGATTCTAGTTTTTGTTTGGTTATGGGTTGCTGGTTTTAGCTGTATCTGGTGCATGTCCCATTTGCTCTTCATGTTCGCCGGCCTGAGATCGCGTTCATGGAGATGTAGGTGCATTATCCTTCATATTCACGGGCCTCACTGCCGCGTTCATGGAGTAACTCCAGTGGACCTCCACGTTCTCTGATAAGGCTTTGCGTTCACAGAGCATGAATGATGCCTGAACATTGACCTTCTTTAAAGATGTGATTTGAACCCTTTCCACCATTTTTGACATTTCAAGTTTCGTTTTAATAGAGAATTTTTGAGGTTTTGAAGGAATATTGATTGGGTAACTATTTTCTAAACTATTTCTATTATTTAATTTGTGTTTTTGACTTCCAATTTTGGAATTTTGATGGTGGAGTTTGGGCATTTTCGGGCTTGAGTTTCCTAAACCTAAATCATTGATTTCTCCCTCATCTTTGCTTAGTTTTTGAAACTGCTTTCACCGTTCGATTTCTTGTTACGGGTAGAAAATTTTCATCTATAAATTCTGTAATGATCCCAAAAAGTGCCAAAAACGTGCCTCGAAATGCTCAAAAATTTGATTTTCTTATATCTAAAAATTCGTTTGTTATTTCGAAAATCTGACTTCATATTTGTGATCAGGGGGTTCAAATTAGGTGAAAAAGGGTCTAACCTCGATTTATGAGCGAAAGAATAGCAATTATAAATTTTTAAGGATCGATTTCTAGAGAGCTTTCCGCAATGCCTCTATGATGCGCCTTGGGCGCCCCATAGTGTAAAATCATCTCCACATCCTCTCCGCGATGCAAAGATGTGTAATTTCCTGGCATTGATTTTTAAGTGCGGTCAAAAATATTCAAAGTGTTGGGACCAAGTTTCCCAAACATGTTTTAATCTATACTTAATCAAATTTCACCCTTATATCATTCTAAACATTTGCCAATACTCCCCAAAAACACTAAGCCATATTTTCACTACAAGTTTCAAGACTCAAAACCCTCATCGGGATTTAATGTTTCTCTTCAAGCACCAAGTCTCCATTGTCAACCTTCACCAATTACCTCTCCAAATCTAAGGAATATGGTGTTGAACCATTAGGTCCTTTCACCCATGGTGCCTAAACCCTCTTTTACTTAATATTGCATGTTTTAAAGCAGAATTTACATGTGGGTCTTGAATATTGAGAAATTTACTGCACAGTGATTTTAGTTCATGAAAGTATTGTTGTTTTAGCATGTTTTGAGCTTGAAATCTTGGATCTAATGTTGAATTACATGAGGGGTTTTGATATGAATGTCTTGAGGTATTGCAAGGTGTTGATTAAAGGTTTTACCACTGATTTTACTTCATGATTTCATCTCTAAATTGATGCTCTTCTACCCCCATTACACAACCCAAGGTGTTTGATAAAATGTCCGGTTATAGTTTCTTGAGGAATTGAAGGCCCAAAGAATGAGATATGAAATAAATGATATTATGATTATGAAATGAGCTTATGTATATGATTATTCTTACATGAGTATTACATTAGAGCTTATGATAAATCCTATATAAAGTGTTACATTAGACCATGCTCGGCGCGGGGAAAAAGAGCTGGGTAATCGGATGGGGGCGTATACTCATCCACCAGGGTGATGGGGCAGTATCATCACCAACTGATATGAGGGTTTGTACTCACTAACCGAATGGGGTTTTGTACTCATCCACCAGGGTGATGGGGTGACATCATTAGCAACGTAGATCGGGGTTTATACCTACTAAACTATCAAGGGGTTTGTACCTTGGGAACTAGCTTGATCTCTTCTTAGCATATGATATCCTATATGAGCATGATTTACTTAAGCATGTTTTACTAATGCATAGATCATACATATCATATTACTATATTATGCCTATTGCCTATCGTTATGCATTTTGGACTATGATGTCTATCTATTGTTGCATTACATCCCACATACTTAGTACATTCAAATATTCTAATGCATACTGTTACCTACATGATATACCATGTAGGACCCGGTGCCAAAGTTGATCCTCCTCCTCCACCACGTGGCTAGTGCTATTCCGAGCTTGTTGGTGAGTCCTCGATTCAGCGACTTTGGTTTATGTTTTTAGTTATTATCTATGTATTGAGACACTATCTTATGTTCTATTTGACTATGAGGGTGAGCCCAATTACTTTGTTTTGGTCTCCGCTCTTTCAATGTATTTAGAGGTGTTTGTTTGACAAGGTACGTATTATGCATGAGCTTGACTATTAACTTTTGACTCCGATGCTTATGCAAGTTCTCCCTTAGTCCCATTTCCCTTACTTTTATCATGTATGTCTTATTATGCTTCCGCGACCAAAGATCTGTGATGGTATGCTAAGAGGCGTGTTTGGGGTTCTTTCGAGTTCTCCATTCGCCGTGTCACGTCTAGGCCTTAGGCTTGGGTCATGAAAAACTTGGTGTCATAGCATTAGGTTGATAGATCCTTGGACTCCAACACACTATGTCTATTAAAGTCTTATTAATGGTTTTGAAGCACGCCATGACTATGAATAGGAGGCTATGAGACGTTTTAGGAAATATTTTCTTTCTTCATGTCCTAAGTCATGCTATAGAGTTTTGATAAGTATCCCCCCTAATGATTGTTCTTTGCTATGCTATGTCATGCTGACTACTAGAACAAGACAGACCCAAACTCCCGAGGTGCAACCTTCCAATGGTGAGCTTCGGGATGCTCTTTCTATGCTTGCCTAAGTAGTGGCCAACCAAGTCCAACAAGGGGCCTGACCCCTCATGTTACTACCCTGAGAGTTAGGATAAAGAATTTATGAGGATGAGTCCTTCTATTTTCAATGTGTAGAAGGTGGATGAAGATCTACAAGAGTTTATTGATAAAATCTACAAAATCTTATCTATCATGGGTGTTGGGCTAAATGAGAAGGCGTAGTTGGCGTACCAACTCAAGGGGGTGGCCCAAATTTGGTTTAATCAATGGAAAGGTGAGAAAGGTAATGGCTATGTGGTTCTTTGGGAGGAATTCAAATTGGCCTTCCTACATCGGTTCTTCCCTCTTGAGCATAGGGAAGGAAAGTTGGTTGAGTTTATAAATTTGAAGCATGGTGGTATTAGTGTGAGGGAGTATGCCCTCAAATTTAATCAACTCTCTAAGTATGCTCCTCACTTGGTGGCCGATTCTAGGTCATGGATGAATAAGTTTGTTATAGGGTTCTCCAGTTTGGTAAGTGAAGAACGCCGATTCACAATGCTTATTAGTTATATGGACTTGTCTCAATTGATGACGTATACTGAGCAAATGGAAGAAGAAAAGTCGAGAAAGAAGACGGGCCATGAGGCCAAGAGAGCCCGCTTTGAGGGCAAGTTTCAAAGGAGTGCTAGATTTCAAGGCCAAAGGTCTCCTCATGCTACTGATAGGGGATTTTCCAATGACTTCCATGGGCCTCAAGGTATTGTGGGTATGGCTCCTAAGGATGTGTGTCCTAGATGTGGAAGGAGTCATAAGGGCCCATGTTTGAAGGGTTCCAATGCATGTTTTTAATGAGGGCAGCTTGGTGACAAGAGGATAGATTGTCCAAGAAACCGTGGCAAGGTTCGGGGTACAAATACGATCCCATTGGGTAGAGGTGGTCCTCAAGGTGGTGCCCCAAGGCACAATCAATTCTATGCTCTACGTGGGAGACAAGGGTTTGGTGAGATCCCTGATTTTGTTATCGGTACATTGAAAATCTTTGATCTTGATGTATATGCTTTGATTGATCCTGGTGGTACCCTTTCCTTTGTTACCCCCTTTGTTGCTAAAAATTTTGATGCTGAGTCAAAGTTGTTTCATGAGTCTTATGAGGTGTCTACTCCTATTGGTGCATCTATTGTGGCTAGGAGGGTGTATAGAAATTGTTTGGTTTGCATATTGCATAAAATTCTACCTTGTGATCTTGTTGAATTACATATGGTTGATTTTGATATTATTCTTGGGATGAATTGGTTGCATGCATACTATGCTTCTATTGATTGTAGAACCCGTAGGATCAAATTTCAATTTCAAAATAAACCCGTCTTTGAGCGGGAAAGTCATGATGTGGTAGTAAAGGGTAGGTTCATCTCATGTACTAAAGCTCATTGATTGGTTTCCAAGGGGTGTTTGTATCATCTTGTGAGAGTCAAAGATGCGGAGTCCAAAGTCCCTTCCATTGAGTCGTCCTGGTTATGAATGAGTTTCTTGATGTCTTCCCCAATTGACCTTCCCGGTGTTCCTCCCAGAAGGGAGAAAGATTTTGGCATAGATCTTCTTCCCAACACTCAACTAATCACCATTCCCCCTTACCGTATGGACCCGACGGAGTTGAAAGAGTTAAAGGAGCAATTGAAGGATTTGTTGGAAAAGGGATTTTAGACCTAGCCAATCCCCCTGGAGTTAACAGGTGTTTTTTGTAAAGAAGAAAGATGGGTCACTTAGGATATACATTCACTATTGGCAACTCAATAGGGTTATTACAAAGAATAGATATTCTCTTCCAAGGATTGATAACTTGTTTGACCAATTGCAAAGGGCTAGCTTTTTCTCTAAGGTTGATCTTCGGTCTGGTTACATTCAAGTGAGGATGAGAGAGTGTGATATTCTCAAAATGACCTTCCAGACTAGATATGGGTATGATGAATTTATGGTGATGTCCTTTGGGTTGACAAATGCACCGAACATCTTCATAGACCTAATAAATAGGGTCTTCAAGCCCTACCTTTATTCCTTTGTTGTAGTCTTCATCAATGATATTTTGATCTGTTCTCATAGTAGAGAAGAGCATATTAGTCATTTGAGGGTTGTGTTGCAAAGATTGAGGGATGAGAGCTTGTATGGTAAATATGACAAGTGTGAGCTTAGATTGGAGGGGTTCGCATTCTTAGGTCATGTGGTATCGGGGGATGGTATTAAGTGAATCCTAAGAAAACTGAGGTGATTAGGAATTGGCCTAGACCATTTACCCCGTCAGATATTAGGAGTTTCTTGGGCCTTGCGGGTTACTATAAAAGGTTTGTGAATGGGTTCTCCTCTATTGATTCTCCTAAGACAAAATTGACTCAAAGGAAGGTGAAGTTTCTGTGGACCGACGAGTGTGAGAAAAGCCTCCAAACATTGAAAGATAGGCTGCTATATTGTCTCTACCAGATGGTCTTGAGGGATTTGTTGTGTATTGTGATGCGTCTAGAGTTGGTTTGTGTTGTGTACTAATGCAAAATGATAAGGTCATAGCCTATGCTTCTAGGCAACTCAAAGTGCATGAAAGGCACTACCCTACCCATGATCTTGAATTAGCCGACATGGTGTTTGCATTAACTATTTGGCGTTATTATTTATATGGGGTGCATATTGATGCCTTCACCAATAATAAGAGCCTTCAATATGTCTTCACTTAAAAAGATCTCACTTGAGGCAAAGAAGGTGGCTAGAACTCCTTAAGGACTATGACATGAGTGTGCATTACCATCCACCTAAGGCAAATGTTGTAGCAGATACTTTGAGTTGGGTATCCATGGGTAGCATAGCTCAGGTGGATGACGGTAGTAGGGAGATGGCTTGGGAGATGCATCGATTGGATAGATTAGGGGTGAGGTTGGAAGATGTGGGTGATGGTGTTGTTGTTGTGAATGGTTCTAAATCTTCTTTGGTTAATGAGGTGATGGCTAAATAAGATCTAGTCTCCTCTTTACTTTTGTTGAAGGCCTTGGTGAAAGAGGGTAAGATAGGGGTTTTCTCCCAAGGAGGAGATGGGGCCCTTAATACCAAGGTAGGTTATGTGTGCCATGTGTTGATGATTTGAGGGAGAGAATTCGTGATGAGGCCCATAACTCTTCTTATTCTATCCACCCCAGTTCCACCAAAATGTATAGAGATTTGAGGGATGTGTATTGGTGGGGAGGCATGAAGAGAGATATTGCGAAATTTGTTTCCGGTTGCCATAGTTATCAACAAGTCAAAGTCGAACATTAAAGAATGGGTGGGCTAATCCAAGACATAGAGCTTCCTACTTGGAAATAAGAGGTGATTAACATGGACATTGTGGTTGGGATACCCAAGACTAGGAATGTTTTGATTCCATATGGGTGGTGGTTCATATGATGACGAAATAGGCTCACTTTCTACTGATCAAGACTACATATGGGGATGAAGATTGTGCAAGGTTGTATATCCATGAGTTAGTGAGGTTGAATGGGGTTCCCTTATCAATTATATCTGATCTGATGCACAATTTACTTCACACTTTTGGAGATCTTTTGAAAGGGGTCTTTGCACCAAAGTTCACCTTAGTATGACCTTCCACCCTCAAATGGATGCCCAAGTCGAAAGGAAAATTCAAACACTTGAAGATATGCTTAGGGTTTGTGTCTTAGGGATTAAAGGTAGTTGGGATAACCATCTTCCATTGATTGAGTTTGCCTACAACAATAGCTATCACTCTAGCATCGGTATGGCTCCTTTTGAGGCTCTTTATGGAAGACATTATAAATAATCGGTGGGTTGGTTTGAGGTTGGAAAAGTGGCTTTATTGGGGACAGATCTTGTCATGGATGCTGTTGAGAAGGTTAAGATGATTAGGAAAAGGTTGAGGACAACCCAAAGTTGTCAAAAATCCTATGCCGATGTGAGAAGAAGAGACCTAGAATTCCAAGTAGGGGATTGGGTTTACTTAAAGATTTCCCCAATGAAAGGTGTGGTCTGTTTTAGTAAGAAGGGGAAGTTGAGTCCAAGGTATTTTGGTCCTTATGAGGTGATAAAGAGGGTTAGCAAGGTAGCTTATGAGTTGAAGTTGCCTAGTGAAATGAATTTAGTCTATCCGATATTTCATGTCTCTATATTGAGAAAATGCATTGGTGATCCTAATGCCATTGTGTCTCTTGATGATATGAGTGTTGTTGAGGATAACTTAACTTATGAGGAGGTTTTGGTTTAGATCTTGGATAGGCAAGTAAAGAGATTTAGGAACAAAGAGGTAGCATCCGTTAAGTTCCTTTGGAGGAACCAACAAGTTAAAAGTGCCGCTTGGGAGGCCGAAGTGGACATGAAAAAAGCAGTATCCTTTTCCTTTCCTCTCTACTCAAGCCTAGGTACTAATCCTAGCCTCACATGTGATTCCAAGTCCTACATTTCAACTCCTATGTCATTCATATGCATTCATGTTTAAGTTGGTAAACTTATGATGATTTTACACTTATGTTAAGAATTTGAAAATGGTGTTTACATGCTATGTTGTGTTCTTGTTGGGGCTGATTTGTTCATGATCACTCTTGTCTTATACATTTCTTTTAGATTAAAGGACGAATGTTTCCAAGGGGGAGATATTGCAATGACCCCAAAAAGTGCCCAAAAACGTACCTCGAAATGCCAAAAAATTTTGGTTTCCTTAAATATGAAAATCCATTTGTTATTTTGAAAATTAGACTTCATATTTGTGATCAGAGGATGAAAATTAGGTGAAAAAAGGTCTAATGTCGATTTAAGAGCGAAAGAATAGCAATTATAAAATTTTAAGGATTGTTCTCCAGATAGATTTCCACGATGCCTCTGTGACATACCTTGGGCGCACTATAGTGTAAAATCGTCTTCGTGTACTGTCCGTGATGCAAAGATATGTAATTTCCTAGAAGTGATATTTAAGTGCAACTGAAAATATTCCAAGTGTTGGGCCCAAGTTTTCTAAATGTGTTTTTATCTATATTTAGTCAAATTTCACCCTTATATCATTCTAAACATCTCCCAATACTCCCCAAAAACACTTGGCCATATTTTCACTCAAAATTCCAAGACTCAAAACCATCATCCGGTTTTAATTATTCTCTTCAAGCTTCAAGTCTTCATTGTCAACCTTCACCAAGAACCTCTCCAAAGCTAAGGTATGTGGTGTTGAACCATAGGGTCCTTTCACCCATGGTGCCTAAATCATCCTTTACTTAATATTTCATGATTTAAAGTAGATTTTACATGTGGGTCTTGAATATTGAGAAATTTACTGCATAGTGATTTTATTTAATGAAATTATGGTTGTTTTAGCATGTTTTGAGCTCGAAATCTTAGATCTAATCTTGGATCTGATGAGGGGTTATGATATCAACGTCTTGGGGGTGTTACAAGGTGTTGATTAAAAGTTTTACTGCTGATGTTCTGGCATGATTTTACCTCTAAATTTCATTCTCTTTTACCCCCATTACACCCTCCAAGGTGTTTGATAAAATGTACGGTTATGGTTTCTTGAGATATTGAAGGTCCAAAGCATGAGGTTTAAAATGAATGATGTTATGATGATGAAATGACCTTATGTATATGATTATTCTTACATTAGGTATTGCATTAGAGATTATGATGAATCCTATATAAAGTGTTGCATTAGACCATGCTCAACCCAGGGGAAAAGAGACAGGTAACCAGATGGGGTTTTATACTTATCCACCATAGTGATGGCATGGTATAATCACCAACCGAGATGAGAGTTTGTACTCACTAACTGGATAGGGGTTTGTACTCATCCTCCGAGGTGATGGGGGTGGTATCATTACCAACCGAGATGGGGGTGTGTACCAACTAACCTACCGAGGGGTTTATACCTTGGGAACTAGCTTGGTCTCTTCTACACATATGATATCCTATATGAGCATGATGTACTTAAGCATGTTTTACTTATGCATAGATCATACAAGTCATATTGCTATATTATGCCTATTGCCTATCATTATGCATTTTGGACTATGATACTTATCTATTGTTGCATTGCATCCCACATACTTAGTACATTCAAATGTACTAACGCATACTCTTGCGTAGATGATATCACCATGTAGGACCTGGTGCCCAAGTTGATCATCCTCCACCTCCACGTGGCTAGACGGTGTTATTCCAAGCTTGTTGGTGAGTCCTTCATTTCGGGGACTTTGGTTTATGTTTTTTTTCTTATTATTTATGGATTGAGACACTATCTTATGTTCTATTTGACTAAGAGGGTACGCCCGATTAATTTGGTTTGGCCCCCGCTCTTTCTATGTAGTTAGAGGTGTTTGTTGGACTAGGTGTGTATTATTTACTTGACTCTTGACTTTTGCCTCCATGCTTATGCAAGTTTTCTCTTAGTCCTATTGCCCTTACTTTTATCATGTTTGTCTTATTATGCTTCCACGACCAAGGATGTGTGATGGTATGCTAAGAGGCTTGTTTATGGGTTCCTTCGGGTTCCCCATTCGCTGTGTCACGTAGGCCTAAGCTTAGGTCGTGAAAAATTTTTAGTTTTCGACAACATTTTCCAGCATGAGATTTTTTTTATTATTTTTACATTTATCTCAGAATTCATTGATTTAAGTGTCATTATATTCATTATGTTATTGTGGTGATATATTTGAATATATTGGGGTGATTTGGAGTACTGTAGGAGGGGCAAAGTGGTGATCCCTTCTTGATTTTGAGGCTTTATTTGAGGAAAATATATTTCTAACCTTTTGTTAAGTACGGACGAACCTTGCATGCTCCTATGTGTATGGAATTGAGTGTTTGGGGGTAGAATTATATCATTTTGGGCTTGATCATGACTTTTCCTATTGAACACTTTGTCATATAGCTATATACTGAGTTGTAATTTAATTGTAAATTCGTAATCTATGTGATCTTGTTATTTATTTTGTGTTGATAGTGAGATGGTGCTTATATTGTGATGTGATGATAATGAGATACTATTGATATTGAGGTATTGTTGTTAATGGAACAATGCTGATATTGAGATATTGTTGATAATGAGACACTATTGATATTGAGAGATTGATGATACTGAAACACTAGTGATACTGAGATATTGATGGCATTGAGATAATGAGATCATTTGATTGTTAATGTTATGATATGATTGTCATCATGCACATTATATTTATTATTACTTGTGCATTGATACTTGTGATGCCTACGATGAGATATGAGTAAGGGAACATGTAGATTGGTGGTCGAGGTCTCTACTGGTCGAGTCAAGGTAATATGCCAGTGGTGTAAGGACATTTTCGAACAAGTCCGAGGTCTTTTTTAGTTGGGTGAGCACTAGCTAAGGTCTTTTTCTGGTGGTGTTCATAGATATATGATCTATGTGAGTCCTCCATGGGTTCCGATCGAAGGCATATATATGGTCAATAGATGCGTATTGTAGGGTAGACATGAATCATTATTATTTAACGTTGCATTGCAGTGTATACATCTCATGGCATCCACTTCATCTTGCATCGCATCGGATTGATATAGTTGTGTATTATTTATGAGATTGTATACTCATTATATCCATGATCTTGATGCAAGTGTTGGATCTATCTATATACTTGTGTGTTTAGATACTATGCTACAAAATAAGTATATATATATTATTGTGATATATATATTACATTGTGCTGGAACTTTTCTGAGTGCAAGGTTGTAGTTCGGTGGTTTGTGGTTGGGATTTATGAAGATACTTGTGTTCTTCATTGCTTTACCTTAGGTTACTTTCAATTGCTGAGGATCCTATTATTTGGTGCTCACCCCTTGCTACATTTTTGTGTGTTGGGAACTCGGTCCATCTTGCTAGACGTCCTTCTTGTTGGATCAAGCTCTTGAACTTCTTGTGAGGTTGTTGCTTATGCCTTTAGTAGGCCTTGAGGATTCCACTTTTGTGTTTCTGTTCTATTTGATGACTAGACATCATTCCTTATATTTCAATTGAATGTTCTATATATTGAGGCTTGTACACGTGATACTAGTCCATGGGATATTTGTAGCTTATTTTCTTTGACTTATCTACATATTTAGCCTGTTATGTTCCACTTTATCTTTATTTGTTAAGTTGCTTGGGTTTTGGGCTGACTCACCTCCGTAGGTTAGGTGATTGCCATCACACTTGGATTTAGGTTGTGACAATTTGATATCAGATCCCTAGGTTCATAGGTCTCACATGTGTATAATCCTAGTCTAATAGATTCTTAAGGATCAGTGCGGAGGTTTTCATTACTTATCCTTAAAAGGCTATGAAGGCGGTTAGAAAACTCTTTTTCATTTCATTCAAATCAATTGTACATGGCTTTTCTATAAGTACTGAGTGTTTGTGTTTTCTTTTGACAGATGCTAAGGACTAGAGCTACTGTTGCTAAGGAACAAGGAGAGACCACCCTTGATGTTGTTATTGAGATCCCAGCTAAGGGTAGGGGTCGTACCTAAGGGTGAGTTAGATGCCAGAGTGGAGGAGCCGCATTAACGAGGGACTGTGAGTGAGGTAACTCCCCAGAGCCAGCTATGAATCCTAGATAGGAGCAGGTTCCACATGATTTTGCTATAACACCTTTACTCCAGGATAATCTTTTTAAAGTGTTGGGTGTGTTGGAGACTTTGGGGTAGGTAGGTAGCCCAACTGACACTCCTAGTACTTCACAAACTATGGTGATGGTGCAACCTTAGGACCAGTCAGAGGCCCTAAAGGACCAGGTTCAGGATGAGTAGCCACCAACAACTCGAATTGATGAGATTCCACTAGTTCCTACTTTTACTGAAGATGAGCAACAGAGATATAGGAGATTCCAAAAGATGGACCCACCTCAGTGTCAGGGTGGGAAGACAGAGGATGCTCTTGATTGCCTAACTAATTATGGAGAGTTACTGGTACTGTGGGACAAGCAGAGACACATCGAGTGAGATATGTCACTCTGTAGCTCCGTAGGCCAGCCAGGGAGTACTGGAGGACATATATAGGATCCCTTCCAACTAGATCTTCTCAAATGACTTAGGAGATATTCCTTAATCCATTCTATGATAGGCTTGTTCCTTAGAGTTTCCACGAGGGGAGCTTATTGGGTTTGAGAGTTTGAGATAGGGCACCATGACTATTGTGAACTACGAGATTAGGTTTTGCTAGTTGGCCCATCATGCCATAGGTATACTTCTGACTGAGGAGGAGAAGGTTCATTTGTTTGTGAGAAGGTTGATTTATCCTATTAGGGAGTTGATCTTTTCGGTAGCTAGAGATGGAGCCTCATTTTGGTTAGTTGTTAGCACTACCAAAGAGGCATAGTTGATGTAGAGGGAGGACTTTGGGGACCCTAAAAGGGTCTGTGCTTGAAGAAAATACTAAGGTGCCTCACTAGGAGGTAGAGGTATGGTCAGAGGAGGTAGTTCTTTTCAGCATCATGCAGTTCATGCAACCTTGCCAGCTTCAAAGGGAGGACGAGGCCCTCATGATTTTGGTAGTTCAGGGTAGGGTTCATCTAATTCTAAAAAGAGGCCCATGGGCCAAGGGGTTATAGAATCCCTCTTGCTCTTTCACAGCACTTGTCTACCCCTAAATCCTGCTTTGGGTGTGGATCTCCTAATAATATGATTCACCAATGCCCTAGATAGGCTCATTTTGGACCCCACCATTCAAACTCCATAACACCTATCTTAGATCCTGCACCACTAGCAGAGTTTAAGCCCCATATACTAGGAGCCAGGGTAGAGGTCATACTGATAGAGCTGGATGTATCAGTGGTAGGGAGTAGATGATAATTCCACTCCTTAGGGTGGTGGATGGTCAGCTTCTATTAGTGGAGGTCGATATGGTCACTGCTATGCCTTTCCAGGTAGACCAGAGGTAGTGCCCTCCAATTTTATGATCACAGGTATTGTTCTGGTTTTCCATCTCCCTGCATTTGTGTTATTTAATCCTGGATCTACTTATTCATATGTGTCTACTTATTTCACTTTGTGGTTTGAGTTGCCTTGTGATTTCATGTCTGTGCCTATTTATGTTTTGACCCTAGTAGGAGAGCCCTTAGTAGTGGATTACATGTCCCAATCCTGTCTTGTTACTTTAGCGGGCTATGCGACTTGGGTAGATGATATTATATTGGATTTGGTAGATTTTGATGTTGCTCTAGGTATGGATTGGCTATCTTCATATCATTCTATTCTTAATTGTTATGCCAAGACTATTACCTTAGCCATGCTAGGTGGACCTAGGATTGAGTGGACTGGTTCAAAGGGTTCATGTTCTTGTAAAGTGATATCTTATATTCGGGCCCAAAGTTGATAGATCAAAGGTGTTTGGCTTATATGGCTTTTATTTTTGATACTACTACTGAGTCACCTTCTATGGAGGCTATTCCAGTGGTTTGTGAGTTTTTGGATGTGTTTCCTACTGATCTACCAGGGGTCCCTTCTGATCGGGACATTGATTTTGCTGTTGACCTTGAGCCAGGAACTAAGCCCACATTCTTCACTTCTTATTGGATGGCTATAGCTGAATTAAAGGAGCATCTCCTGGATCTTATCAGCAAGGGACTTATCACTCTATTATTTCACCATAGGGTGCTTTAGTCTCGTTTGTAAAGAAAGGATGGGTCTGTGAGGATGTGTATTGCTTATAGACAGTTGAACAAAGTGCTTATCAAGAATAATTACATGCTAATTTGCTGTCAAAATACAACATTTTTTTCTTAAAACTTGGAATTTTGTGTTTTCCCAATGTGATGTTAGCAGATTTGATGTGTTTTAATGTTTGTTTTGTAGGATTATAAGGTTAACACAATTTTTGGGCTAAATGTGCAGAATTTGCTAAAGCAGAGGTTCCATGAGATCACTTATAGGCCATAGAGCATTCTACAAGCTGTAAGGATGATTTCTCAGATAATTCAAGTGAAGGATTAATTTTTGATGTTAAGTCTACGGACATGCAGACGAGCCGTAATAGACTTTACGAACCGTAGACTTGGTGTAGTGCTATAAGGATAAGAAAGTGGGGAGTTGCTGGAAAGTCATCAGACAAAACCTCCTATGTGCCGTAGAACTTTATATGGGCCGTAGAGGGGTGCCGTAGATGTCATCCCCAAAATGAAGCAACAATCCACGAAAGCCTATCTACAAGCCATAAAACATTATATAGCCTATAGAATCTGTTGTAGAGTCTGTCAACCCAGTTAACCTATTTTGTTTTGGTTTTGTATCTTAGACATTATAAATAGGTTTTTGTTTAGTTTATTTTTCAGAAGGAATAGTAGAGGGACGTGATAGAACAATAGAGAGCTTGAGAATCACATGTAAAACTTTATTTTATCTTTTGATTTCAATCTTGTGATTCTTGTTGTTCAGATTTTTCATGCTTAATTCTCTTGTGTAAGTGCTCAATTATGTAATTCAAATTTATATATCTTGCATTTTCACTGATCATGAGTAGCTAAATCCACAACTAGGGTTGTAGGAATCATGAAGAACTAACAAGGTAAAACTGGGTAATTCATACTTCTTAAAAAGTGTGCATGCATGTATTAATTAATTCTCTTCATTTTGAATGCTTTCTAATGGTGGCCAACATTAGAACTCGCATAGTGTTACTGAATTTATCAAGGTAGTAATGAATAGGAAAAGAGTTTAACTAACTGGATTCGATTGATGTTTCTCATCTAATTAACCAAATTGGGCCAAGGGGAGGTTGTATTGGAACAATAGGTAAGGGTAAGTAAAGTCACATTGCTGGGATGGATCAAATCACATGGTGAAATTTGGCTCACCTGGGCCAAAGGGTTTGGTTTACTTAACTTACTGTTATGTATGCTACACACTAAAAAAGAATTTTAATATCTTATAATACTGAGTTAGAGAATTATGGGAAACACAATACCCTAGTTACTCTTCATATGGATTTAACACTTATCTTTGTTTAGGATTACTTTAAAAAATTTCATAGTTGTTACAAACCCCTCTCCCCTTGGA
Source organism: Solanum ossicruentum (assembly GCA_025774065.1). NCBI lineage: Eukaryota > Viridiplantae > Streptophyta > Magnoliopsida > Solanales > Solanaceae > Solanum > Solanum ossicruentum. The sequence continues at coordinate 19,016 of JAOTQR010077663.1, read as the reverse complement.
GAGAAAAGTTGGTTAGTCAACCCAAATTGCATTGAATTCTTCTAAGTCTACCATATTTTCTGTGGGGTTCGACCCTAACCTTGGTTAGGTTATATATCTTGACAACGATCGCTTTAGCCTAAAAACGAAGATGTAGCTTGGGCGGCATCACCTGCTTCCCTGCATATATGACTTATTTTATCAACTCTAGGAAGCAGCCTTATTTTTTAAGATTGACTTGAGGTGTGGGCATCATCAGCTTCCTATTCGACTACCAGACATACCCAAGACAACTTTCTGGACCATATATGGCCAGTACAAGTTCCTTGTTATGTCCTTTTATTTGACTAATACCCCTGCAACATTTATGGAGCTGATGAATGTAGTTTTCTTGCTATATCTTGACCGTTCGTGATTGTGTTCATCAATAATATCTTGGTCTATTTCAAGACTGAGGAGGACCATGTGAGGCATTTGAGGATTGTAATCTAGAGGTTCAAGGAGTAGAAGTTATATGCAAATTTCTTCAAGTGCGAGTTATGGTTGAGTTCGGTGGCATTCTTGGGGCACGTGGTGTCCAAGAAGGGTATTCAAGTTGATCCGATGAAGTTTAAGGCCATTCGGGGTTAGACTAGGCCCACCTCAACTACAGAGATTTACAGTTTTATGGCCTTGGCCGGTTATTATTGGCATTTTATTCAGGGTTTCTCCTTTACTGCAGATCCACTGATTAGGCTTACTTAGAAGAATATGGTATTTTATTGGTCTGATAAGTGTGAAAATAGCTTCCTAAATCTCAAGTTATTATTCATACAACTCCTATTGTGACATTGCCAGAGGAGGGTGTTGATTTCACTATTCATTGTGATACCTTGGGAGTTGAGTTAGGTGGTGTATAAATGCAAAAAGGGAAACTTATTGGTTATACTTATAGATAGTTAAAGGCCCATGAGAATAGCTACCCCCCTTATGATTTTGAGTTGGCTATGGTTGTATTTTTGTGTTGAAGTCATGGCATCACTATCTATATAGAGTCCATTATGAGATATTTACTTACCATCATAACTTATAGTATATCTTCAGTCGGCGGGATCTATATCTGAGAGAATGAAGCTAGATTGAGCTTCTGATAGATTATTCTCTATCACCCTGGGAAGTTTGGATTTTCACCCTCAGATGGATGGTTAGTCAGAGCACACTATTCAGGTCTTCGAGGACATACTTAGGGCATGTGTTATTAATTTTGGGGCCCGATGGGACTGGCACTTACCATTGGTAGAGTTTTCATATAATGACAATTACGATTCTAGCATCTAGATGGTACCATTTGAGGCTTTGTATGGATGGAGATGTAGATCACCCATTGGATGGTTTGATTTAGGTTCAGCCGAGGTATTGGGTGTTGATTTGCTTCAAGGTGCCATGGACTAGGTCTGACTGATTGAGAGTAGGCTTTTAGTTGCCCAAAGTCTCCAGAATAGTTATGTTGATAAGAGGGATAGGCCTCTTGAGTTCTTTGTTGGTGACAGTTTTTGGTTGAAAGTTTCACCCATGGAGGGTGTGATGAGATTCGGAAAAAGGGGCTAGCTTGGACCCAAATTCATTAGCCCATTTGAGATTTTGAGAAGAGTTGGTGAGGTAGTCTATGAGTTGGCTTTACAACTGATATTATCTTCTGTTCATCCTATTTTTATGTTTCTATGCTCCGTCGGTACATTCTTGATGAGTCCCGTGTGATTTCTTATGACTCCGTTGAGTTGGGTCTAGATTTTTCCTTTGAAAAGGAACCTAGAGCTATATTAGACAGGTAGGTTCGGAGATTAAGATCCAAAGATATACTTTTTGTGAAGATTCAGTGACGACATCATTTTGTTAATGACGCCATTTAGGAGTTAGAGTCTGACATGTGCACCAAATATCTAAGCCTATTAGAGGTTTCAGGGCTCCTGTTTTCCTTAGTGAATGATATAATGACCTGGTTGGTCATTTGTGGCCTTATATGTGAAAATTACTTTTTTACTCTTTTGTAAGTTGCTTTGGGCTTACTTTGAACTATTTGAATCGCTATAACAGAAATCTTGAGTTTTAAAAGTTGAAAATTGAAAACCCCTCATGTGCTTCAGAATGCCCCATAATTGTAATTTCCATATATTTCAAAATCTGTGCGTGATTTAGGAAATTTGACTTCATATTCTTGATTAGGGAGCAAAATTAGGTGGGAAATGGGTATAACTTGGATTTTAGAAGACTCGTAGTGAATACTAATTTTTGCTAATTTTCAATTTCCAATGGCTATTTGCATCCAGGCTGCAATGCGCCGGGGCGCGGACTAGTGTAATATGCTTGCACATCTCGTCCTTGTTGCACCAGGGGCGCAGACCAGTGTAAAATTTTCCCTAATTTTTTCATCTTCCAAGGGCATTGGGGTAATAGCCCCATGCCTATTTAAATGTGAAATCATCCATACATAACCATTTTTCAACTCTATAACTCACAAAATCCACTCTAAAACCTCTCTATGATTTTATCAAATCTCTCATTCAAATCAAGGATTTCAAGCTCAATTTTTGGAACTCAAGAACCTATCTCAAGCTTCAGGCCTCCTTTAAGTTCATTTCAAGAAATTCAAAGTTTAAGTTATGTGGGTCTTCATCCATGGGTCTTTCACCCATGGAGCTCAACCTTCGCTTTTTATGAAAATTGCATGATTTCAAGTTTTATTACTTAGGGGTATCTTTTATTATGAAATATGAACATAAATTATGTTGGGTATTATCAAGTATTGATTGATTATGCATGAATATCTGTTTCAAGCTTATTCCATGAATTGATTCTTGTTTATTGTGACTATGCATGATTTGAGCTATGAAACTATGAACTAATATGAGCTTTTGTGATGGATTTTAAGATACTCTAAATGAGGGTTTTACTACAATTTGGTGGGTTGATTTGCATTGGGTTTACTCTTCTTGTTTTACTCTTGAGTTGCATGATTTTGAACAAGTATCACGAACCCATTATGTGTGATAAAATTACATGACAAGAATTCTCAAGTTGTTGATGAAGTATTACATGATTTACAAGTCAAGTGATTTCATGATGATAAAGGGCTTTCAAGCTTGTTTTGAATTTATGAAAAGTATCTGTGATTTTACAAGTATCAAGTTGAGCCATATTTCAAGATTTTAACCTTTTGTGAGCCATTCATGTCAAGGCAAGAGATCATGTATGAATATTATTTACTCTTATGTCCAAGTTAAACTTACTTATAGAGGTCAAGCATGTTTATGAGCTACTTATTTCATGACATCATGTGTCTTACAAGTTACTCATGATATTATTAAAGTATGATTCTTTCAAGTATTCCATGGGATTTTACTTAGCACCGATTTGGGCTTAAGATGGGAGCTCGACTCAAGGGTTCCTTATATAAAGTATTTAGTTTCTGAACTATGTGTCACAATAGGATTATGTATTATACCCTTTCCATACTAGTGGATCTATCTAGTTCATGTTATCATCTTTGGTTTACCTTGGCAAGTAGACCACACTTTTCCAGGGGGATGTCATGCTCTATCACCTATACCGAGAGGGTGTCATGCCTTGGGTTCCAAGTTATAGATTTTTGGTCTATGTCGGTTGTGGTCTCCTCTCTCATATGAATATTATCATGTGCAAGACAAATGTTTTACATGCATGTTTCATTAAAAGCATTGATCATATATGACATATTGAGATTGTATCCATTGTCTAAATCTTATGCATTTTAAATATATCAACTTATGTCTTTGTTGCATTTCACCCTGCATACTTAGTAAATCAAACATACTAATATATAATCTATGCCTACATGATATCACCATGTAGGAACCAGAGCTCCTTTTTGATCATCCTTCTTCACCTGCTAGTTCGGTTCTTTGAAGAAAGCTTTGGTGAGTCCTCAATTCTGAGGACAATATCTACTTTTATTCATGTTATGTTGATACTTGTTCCTTATGTTGGACACTTATTATTATGTGGGTGAGCCCAGGAAGTGTCTTGACCCCCACTCCATTCTAAACTAGGGGTGTTGTTGGATACTAAGTTTGTATATGCTTTGAGATTTACTCTTTGATGTTTTTATGTTTAAGACAGACTTCCCTAAGTCCCGCCTCCCTTTTTATACTTGACTCTTGTTGATGTTTATTTTCATTTTCGTAACCAAGGATGTGTACAGGATATGCTAAGAGGTGTGTTTGGGATGTCATTAGACTTCCATTTGCCATGTCACGTCTAGGCCCTAGGCTTGAGTCACGACAAAAATATCAGTTTTGGTCCTTTTGAAAGCTTTGCACTCCATGTTTGAATAGAACCTTTTATGACTAAACAATTATAAACTCAGTAAACACTATTTTTAATCTATTTTCGAACTTCTATGCTTTTTGGGGCGATTTTCAAGAATTGTTTTAGAAGATTTTTGTTGGATAAGTATTTCTAACAATAAACTAACCATTTTTTATGAGTTTTATCTTAATTTTGTCTTTGATTGCATGAAATTTAACACCCAAAATTGGGAATTTTTAGACTATGTTTCCCATACTTTAATATTAATTTCTTTTCCAAGTTAAGCTCGATTTTAATGGGATTTTGCCAGTAAACTCTAATTTCCAAATAGAAGTTGACTTCAAAATTAATTTCCAGATTTGAGACTATCAAATTTTAGTCCTAATTTTGACCATTTTGCGCCGAATTTAACCTCTTCATAGGAGTATCTATTGTTGGTAGTGGTTGTTCCATCCAAGGATCATTTGGAGGCCTGAGATTAAAAGTTTGTTCAAGTACGATTTGTGTCGAGGTAGGTTAAGCTGACCTTTTTGGGACTGAATTTGAGTTATTGAGCATTCCTATGTGATAATTGTGAGATGTAAATTGACCTATGAGACAATAACATGGTATGATTGAATTTGATGGGAATATGACATTGATTATGTCGAATATTGTGTAAATGGCGATCCTATTGGTTAATTGAGATAAAATCACGTGACTTGAGATAATCGAGATATCATTCTGATAACATGAGACATGGGATTACTTCTGGATAGAGTTGTGACTAGCTGATGATGACTATGGTGAACCTAAGAATCATAAGCCTAATTGGAGGTTCTTGTGGGGTTTGGTTCATAAATGGATTGATCATCTATGAGATAGTGATGATATGGGATATTGAAGGCTAGTAGTAATAATTGACATACATGGTATAACCATATAATATTATGCTTCATTGTTGCTTTGGTGTGCACTTATCTTATATTTACTGGTTGCATTTGTATGTACAAATCTTTTCCTCTATTGCTGCATTGATACGCACATATCTTTTGTGACTTGTGACATTGTTATGCACATATCTTATACTAGATTGTGTGTATTGGTATGCACTAATTTTATACCTGATTGGGTCACATTGATATGCACACATTCTATACATGATTATTTGCATTGTTATGCACATCTTAGATATGACTGGTTCCATTATTATATACGTGTCTCATTACATTTACATCATTCAAGATGTTATGATGCATGTCAGTTTTCATGGCCTGTGATGCCTCAAGATACTTCTGATTATGGCCTACGATACCTTATTATATACTTTAGTACATGGTTTGCAATGCTCCCAGGTCCTATCTTATAGCTTTGGCTCGATAGATGGGCCCTATGATGGTCGTGATTTCACCTCATACATAGCCTGCAATGCCATTGCATTAATGCATAGCATTGCATTACATCATTAGAATAGTTTACCATCTATAATTGCCATTATTCATGACTTTATCGTATTATTTAGTAACCCTTTTTATGCAAGTGATAGGATTCTTCGCTACTGCATAATTGTTAGATTTCTCTTACCAAGTCAATTGAACATACTGGGTACATTTGGTGTACTTGATGTTGCCCAAGCTACACTTCCTTTTCAGGATAAAGATGTCATTGTCAAGATATATAACGTAACCAAGGTTAGGGTTGAACCCACCGAGAATATGGTAGACTTAGAAGAATTTGATGCAATTCGGACTGATTAACCAACTTATCTCCCCCAAAAGGGGGAATTTATAATAATTATGAAAAGCAATGCTAAGCTAAAACAAGTGTCGAACCAATATGAAGAGTAACTAAGGTATTGTGTTCCCTATGATTCCCTTACTTTATATTACTAGATCACCGAATTCTTTTATAGTATGTAGCATGCAGAACGGTTAGTTGAGTTCATCAAACCCTTGTCCCAAGCAATAGGCAAATTTCACTATGTGATTTGGTCCATCCCTACAGTGTGACATTTCTAACCCTTACATATTGTTCCAATAAACCTCCCATGGCCCAATTCGATTGATTAGACAAGAAACATCAATTGTATCTATTAATTATCTCTTTTTCCTATTCATTACAGTTGAATGTACTAATCAACTAAACCTGACAAAAGGGAGGTTTCCGGGAACAATAGGTAATGGTTAGTTGGCATACCATAGTTTCCGACCAAGCGATGGTGAAATTCGACCTTCACCTAAATAAGAGGGCTAGAAGAACTAAGGTTACTGTCCTGCATGCGAATCACTAATTGTAGTTATGTTATCTAGGTTAATCGAGTTAACGAACCATGGGCAACCCAATTCCCAAGTTCTCCCTAAAATTTAGTGTTTTCGCGCATCGTAGTATAGTGTTTATTTTACTTTTTCTTGAATCACAAAACCCTACCCCCCCATTTAGAGATTTTAGTTATAAATACTTGAAATGATTGATAGTGAATTCTTGCAGTTAAACCTTATATTTCATGTGGATTCGACCCTATCCTCGATTAAGTTATATTTCTGTCAGCGACCGTTTACTTATTGGAGCGTGAACATCAGACATCAAAAATTATGGCGCTGTAGCTGGGGAATACATCTAGGTTTTAACTTGATTTCACTATTAGTTAGTTCAAGTGTTAGTTTCTAAACTATCTTGTATTTTACTTTTATTTTATTTTTGTTGTTTGACTTTAATTGTAGGGCGTACTAGGTTGTGTGCCCAATACAAGGTGGCAAGGCAATCCCTTAGCTCTGATCAATTTGGAGATCTAATGACTCTTTAGAAGAATGGCTCAAGTGAATAAGGATATCACGGTTGAGGAGGAAATCAATATGAATGATAATATGTAAAGAGAGAAGAATCCACTGCCAAGGGATAACATGCCACAACTTAAGGACTTTAATGAAAATGCTTATGGATGGAACCAAAATCTTTCTTTGGATGTAGTTAGTTTGCAGGTGTTTCCTTTGTCACTGACTGGGAATGCAGATGTGTGGTTGTTTGAGCTGCCTCTGTGTACAATAGTTGGGCAATGCTTCAGAGAGTGTTTCTTGAAAGATATTTTCCAAGATCTAAGAAGCTAAAGCTCAAGGATCAAATAAATAACTTTGAGCAATAGCTAGGTGACTCCATTAGCACAATATGGGAGAGATTTACCAAATGCTTGAGGATGGTCCTCGATCACAAGATTGTTGATGATGCCTTGGTTAAGATTTTTTATCGAGCACTTGATGAGAACTATCAGGCTTGCACCGACACAATCATGGGAGGCATGTTTCTTGACCAACCTTTTGCATTGATAGTTGCAAAGATCGAGCTAGTGGTTAAAAAGAATAAAGCATGTGGTCAAAGAGAGTGAGGTGCAATGAAAACTTCTTGTGCTATCAGCACCAACAATGAGTAAACAAAAGTCAATGAAGAGATCAGGAGCAACTTTCTCAACTTCGCACAAGCATGGACTTGGTCTTGAAGCAAAACGAAGCATGTGTCAAAGCGATCACTCACCAACCTCCTAAGGCTCCCATCTATGAAGATCCATTCTTTGATGAAGATGCTTGTTTTGTGAGTAATCAAGCAGCGGGTTTTTGGAATAATCCTCAAGGGTACAATTTGGAATATTGGAGGCAAGGTTCCAGGAATAAAGTTCAGAACTACAACCATGACGGTGCTTATAGCTACAACCAAGGTACCTGCTATGAAAGGGACAGAGTGTCGGATGCCGAATGGGGTGGAAGAGATGGTTATAGGAATGGTCCTTATGTGCCGCCCCACAACCCTAATGCCATGCCTAGCAGTTCGAGGCTTGAAGAGATGTTTGAAAAGTTGGTGTAGAGAGCCTATTACCAAGATGACACCTTGAAGGGAATGAAAGCGTACATCTCAAGTATTTACCAAAAAATAGTGTCTCACTCGGTGGCGATTAAGCAATTAGAACAACAATATGGGCAAGTTTGTTCATAATTGAAGCAACGCCAAAAGGGCACTTTACCAAGCAATATGCTTCAAAATCCTAAAAATGAAAGGCATTGCATGGCAGTCATGACTCGGAGTGGCAAAAGCACCATGGATCACCCTATGCCGATAATTGTGGATGAAGTTGATAAGAAGGGCCTTGGTGGTGAAGTTGTTGTTGAGGGAGAAGGTCCGGATATTGTTGGGATGTAAAGATAAGAAGTAAGGGAGCACAAAAAATTGAAGTCAATTCCAAAACATCCTCTTCCTTTCACTCAAAGGCTGAAGAAAAAGGAAGAGGAGGTAATTCAAACACTTTCTCTCGATGTTGAAGCAACTAACCATCAACATTCCTCTTCTAGAAGCTTTGGAGAAAATTCCTGGGTACACTAAGTACATGAAGGATTTGGTGACAAATAAACACACTTTAAGCCATGAGTTCTCATAGGAGCTCCAATAATGTACTGCGATCATGACCAAATGCCTTCTTAAAAATGAGAGGACGCCATTGCATTCATTATCCCTTGCACTATTGGTGACATTGGATTCACAAGTGCATTATGCATTTAGGAGCAAGCATCAATATCTGCCTCTTTCCATATTCAAAAATCTTGGGCTTGGCACTCCTACCCTAACGAGAATGCGGTTGCTCATGGCTGATCGAACAATTAAAAAGTCAGAGGGAATACTTCTTGATGTGCTTGTTAAAGTTGATAAATTCATCTTTCCTAAGGACTTTGTGATCCTTGATTGTAAGGTTGATTTTGACGTGCCCATCATCTTCGGAACACCATTTCTATCCACTGGGAGAGCACTCATGGATATTGATTTGGGTCAACTTTAGTTTAAGATCAATCATATAGAAGTAGTGTTCGACATCCTCCAGTTAATGAAACACATGGATGAACTAAACAGTGAGGTATGGGCCGTTGATAATTGATGATCAAGGATGATGACAAAGTTGAGCCACAACGTTAATCAAGGCACTTCATGGGAGGCAACCCAAGCATTTTTGATAATTGTTGGTTTATTTTAAGTGTGTTTGGTTATTGGAATTCTTAGGTAGTAAGGTGTTTGTTTCTTTTAAGTTAAAAGACATTGAAGCTGTTGTAATATTTTGAAGATTGTTGTGTTTTTGAGACTTAGCTTGCAGGTGGAAATTCAACGACTGAAGATTTGAGAAAATGGAACTTGGAGCAACCTCTACGAGTAGGACTATGAGTCGTAGTCACCACTATAACTCATAGTCATTCCTCGTAGAGGGAAACAGTGAGTATCAGAAGTTGGCACACACACTACTAGCCAACCTTACGATTTGTAGAGTCTACTATGAGTCATAAGTGGGGTTCGTAATGCCCAGGTGTAGATTCTAAAGTTTCACAAGTGTTGGGTCTGCTACGAGACCAGGACCTATGAGTTGTAAGACACCCTATGACTCGTAGTTAGGGTCTCGTAGCCCCGATCAGCAAATTTTTTAAAGGGTGACCCAATTTGTTATAAAAGGGGGTCAAGATAAAATTTTACACCCATTTTCATTTCTTAACCCTCAGTCGATTAGAAATCCCTAAAAACTTTCCCCATTCACTATTTCAGTCATAATTCCAGCTACCCACGTCATTTTCTTGTGAGAATTCCAACAAGGACACCATCTTCTAGGGTTATGGCGTGGTTTTCGGTCTACTTTACTTGGGTTAAATTCTTTTATTAATTGGTAAGCTTCGTGGTTAAATTTAACATACTATTGTGGTGAGCTTATTCTTGGTATGATCATATGCTTGTTTGAACCATGAGTATTCATACCCATGTGGTGATGTGTAGACCTAGACCTAAAACCTAGGGTTTGTATGCTTTGAAAGAATGTGCTATGAATCAAACCATGTTCAAAGTTCTTGAGTAGGTGGTCGTAACTATGAAAATTATTGGTCCACATAACATAGTGCTTAATTGTTGCCGGAACATTGTTGAAATTATCTTCAAAATTAGAATTCAGTAATCATGGGTGTGTTTCATTTGCCATAGCTTGTTGGACTTGATTGAAAGTGTTTGAATTGCTTTTGTATCTCAATGAAATGTTCTGTTGATAAAAGCGCGAGTTTGGATATGAAACTTCACTTGGTTTTGCCTGATGTAATGTGAAACTGATCTCAATTTTTAGGGATAATGGTTGTTTTAACTTGCTGATGTCATTGTAGGTCTATTTATGTGTCAAATATATTGTATCGCTCCTATAATGGCCAACTCTTTAGTTATGAATGTTTTGCTTGTGCTTTGTTGGGAAAGTAATAGGCACCACTAGTGCCTTCTGTTTTCAATATGAGGTCCTTCTACGACTCGTAAGCCCCCTTATGAGTTGTAGTAGTCCCTCGAAGCAAGTCCCAGTCACCTGTGGTTCCTTCATGTTTCTCATATGAATCCCTCATACAACTTGTAATACCTACTACAACTCATAGTAAGGGTCTCGTAAGCCTAACTAAATTTTAAAAATGGTCTTTGAAAAGAGGTACGAGGCCAGACTACGACTCATAGGTCCCCCTACGAGTCATAACTGCATCTTATATCTGCAGACTGCAACTGCATCTGTGATCACTCTTGTGTTTTGTTTTGCTCCTATTTTTAACTATTTGCATTTCTTGTTCTCTGTTATCTAACTCGGTTGATCAAACATCTTGATGCTCACATGGGTTGTATGGTTGTTTTGCAGATACAATGCCTCCAAAGGATAAATGAGCAATCCAAACATTTCAACGGAGGTTGGTTGACAATTCTTCTGAGGATGAGAGATCTGAGGGGTCCATAGAAGTTTACAGGGTCAGAAAAGACCCTAAAACTAATATACCTCAGACCCTTGCACGTACAATGCAGACTCTCATGGAAGTCAACAGTTCCTCCAAATCTCAAAAGGAGGAAAAATAGGGTAATGAAGAAGGGCCTAAGAGCAGCCTACCACAAATGACCCCTACACACTCAGGGTTAGAGTCAGAATCTAAGACCACCTCCTGGACCCACGAGGAAGAAGTCTAGTCACAGCCCCATCCGATTGCGGATGGTGTGTCCCAGGGATGAAGGAGACATATGAGTAGGGGTTAGAGCCCAAGGGACAGGGCAAACTGGTGCGACAATTTCATAAAGAATCTAGACTGAATGACTCAGGGTTAGATAAGGTATAAGGATTAAATGAGGAGATAGACAAGCACGAACTACGATGGACTACACGACAGCTGGGCAAATATATAGACAAGCACGAACTACGATGGACTACACGACAGCTGGGCAAATATATCTCTTACGTGGTCTATTAGTTTTATGCAGCCTATCATGCTGCACTCCACCGAGGGTTACCGAAGAATAAGAAGCTGATTGAGCAGCCGAGGTTACAGGTGGTGCCAGTCTGGCGTCAGAGAGTATGATAGATGCATTGACATGATGAGGAAGGCGATGATTGGGAAGGACATTGGGGCCAAGACAAAACTTCTATAACGGATTGCCAGCCAGATTTGTAAGAAGGGTTTTGAGCCGACATGGGTAACAAAAAACACAGATCCGATAGTGAAGGCACACCTTTCTTTCCAAGCCAAGTTTTGGTGGTCCATTATACATTGGCGTATCCGGCCTACTTTCACGGATAATGTGATCACCTTGGAGCGAGCTTTGTTATTAGCCAACATTGTAGTTGGTTATGAGATAGATTGGCCCCAGATTATGTTTGAGTAGATCCATGAGTCTGTCATCTAGACGGACACCTCACTACCATTCCCTGGTTTGATCCACCAATTGTAAAGTGCAACTAGTGTTTTTATAGACCCCACCAGGACCAGCATATTGAAGAAAAACACACCATGGATCACAGCTTGATAAAGGTTAATGAGAATCCAGTGGCCCTACCTTGTGCAGCTCCTTTGGGTATCCCATATCCATTCCTAGTAGAGCCTCGAGCTCAGAGTTCGACTCCAGCTACCACTGGCACCTCTCCACCTACTACAGAGGCTTCACCAGCTGTTGTGTTTGAGTCCACGCCATCCTCCTGTACTCCAGTGCCAACAACATCTACATTACAGGTTGATTCTATTATCTCTGCTATTGCTTTTCAGGAACTATTACATAGGGTGGCTACAGCAGAGTCCAGGCTATAGGCTTTACCAGCACAGGTCAAACCTTGGGTGACCCAGACCGTAAGGGACTCATAGGAGAGGATGAAGGCATTCACCTATGCATTAGTACATGAAAGAGTTAGAGTGGTGATGCCCAAGTTGATGCATTCGAGGCGAGAGTCTAATGGATGCTTGAAAGCACTAGGCCTGCTGACACATGCACAGTGACTGAGGAGTTGGCCAAGTTCAATGCCGACTTATTATAGATGTTAGCAGACCCTTTTGCAATCCTAGAGGTGGCACTGGTGGATGATGAGGTGTTTGTCTGATTAGTTTACCGGCTGCATGCCATGGAGTGAGGCTCCTCGAGTATGATGACCTAGAGATAGGCCAGAAAAGGCCTCAACTTGATAACCTAGCAGCCTCGATAGAGGAGCCGATAGCAGAGGAGTTGGTGCTGAAGTAGATCTTGTTGGTGGCCATACAAAGAGATAGGGAGCAACAATATTCAGATGGAGAGGTTAGTTCAAGTACGGCTATGACCGAGATAGCTGAGGAGGAGGTTGTGACTCAACACCCTGCAGACTAGCCAAAGACAAGCGCTTGATGCACCTTGATGTTTGACCCTTTTGACCCCAGTTCTTATCTTTTGTTTATGGATACTTTGTTTCTTCTGTTAGAAAATCTTTTTATTATGTTGGATTTGTGATTTGCTTAGATATTTTTATGTTGGATGTTGTTTTTACTTATGTTTTGGATATTACTTTTTGGTTTTTAGTGTATGTATATATATATATATATATATATATCTATGTTATCGTGTTTGGTTTTCTTGTTATCATTACGTTGAGGATAAAGTATTCTATTTTGGTGGGGTGTGGGAAGTTATGGATTAAGGTGAAGTCTAAGTAGCCTTGAGTCCATAACCCCTATTTTTTATCCCAATGTTTGCTTGCCATAATGCTTTTTCCTTGTGGATTTTTAATTTTCTGTTGAACCGACATGTTTAGGTAGTGTAAATAATGTGTAAATTCATAATAGTAGTGTTATCTATTGGCATATACATAGTCTTTAAATCCTTTTAGAATGATTTCAAAAATTGGGTACCCTCTAAATTTTTGAGATTGTGGTTGTTGTGACATTCATCCATTGTGAGTATCTGGCAATGTTTTTTCCAATAGTGTGATGGTAAGCTAAGGCTTGAAGCAAGACCTATGAGTCTATACTTGATTGTGGGTGTAATGCCATGTGTGTCATGAGCTTATTTTAATACATTCATGCGTCATGTATGGACTCAGAACTTGCCTTGTTACTCTAAAATTGGTTTGGTTATGTGGTTGATTTGGAAAGAATCTTAGGTCTTTGTTCTTTGAATGAACACACTTTTACCCTAAATGACCTACCAACTGAGTAAGTGAATCCCTTGTTCGAAATTTTTGAGCTTCTCATGTACTCATTCTTTCTTGACACCTTACTAGCTTAACCTTGTTTGATTAAATACATTGATATTGGCCCTACTTTATCCTTGAACATGTGAACCTTAATTGAGGCTAAAAGCCTAAGTTAAGGGTAGCTACAAATTGCGGCCCTAATTTGGGGAATAGATATTGTGTACTTCACCTCAGACTAAAAACATATGTTGACGGTGGCCCTTATTTTGGTAAAGTAATAATAATGAGGTGGTTAATTGGTAAATAAAGGAAGAAATGAAAAATCCTGTGCCGGTTGAAGAAAAAGAAAAGAAAAGTGTCCTTAGTTGAGAAACAAATAGGAAGAATTGAGTTCAGAAATAAGGCACAACTGAAAATAGAAAGACGACACTAGAGAAAAGTCTGAAACAGAAGAATAAGGGTGGATTTAATGAAAATGGTTGGGTTATAAAAGCAAATGTGTTGGTAAACATGGTTCAAGGATAGCTTTTAGTCATTACTTGCCTAAAATGTCATAGCAAAGCCCCCTGAACCCATGTTATAAGCCCTTCAGTCATAAAGTCATTCAAATCCACTTTGTACCAAGACAGAAGATGAGTATAGAGGCAAGTCTATGGTGTTAGCCATTGTGCATGAATTTCAATTGTGAGAATTATTCCCCAGTCCCTAAATTCTAAATGTTTTTTGACTGTGAGAGGGACTTCTTTTCTTTGAGGGTATTTTCACTACTTGATTAGCATATGGCTACACCAGTTATTATGGATGGTTGATGCTCCTTAGCTTATCATAGTTAGGTTCCTAGATTCATCATCATGTTTTTGTTGTGCTTAGTAGCTTTACAATCTGGTTTTCAAAATGATATTTGGGTACCTGGATTAAAGTGAATGATGTATGTATTGTTAGTATAGCTGTTATGTATTTTCATTATCTGCATAGATTTAGTCGTCGCTTGAGGACAAGAAACAATTCTAAGTTGAGGGCATTGATGTGCTTTTAAAATAAAACACATTTAATGGCTAAAACTAGGGATTTTATGAGTTCTTAATTAGACCTTTTATGGTTTTTATATGTTTTTGTCTTCTTGCAAAAAAGTTAGGTTGGCATAATTTTGGAGGGAATTTGCAGATTTTGCTGAAACACAGGACATACGAGTTCACCTAAGAGTCATAGCCTAAGCTACGAGTCATAAGGTTGTCACGACCTAAGCCTAGGGCCTAGATGTGATACGCCGAATGGGGAACCTGAAGGAATCCCAATCAAGCCTCTCAGCTTATTATTACACATCATTGGTCGCGCAAGCATGTAAAAGACATAAAACAAGCATAAGGGACAAAGGGGCTAAGGGATAGCTTGCCAAAACATCAACATCAAAGACAATGAGTCATGGCTTTTATCATAATCACATAACTTGTCCAACAAACACATCTAAATTCATAGATAGAGCAGGGCCCAAGACAAAGTAACTGGGCTCACCCACATAGTCAAAATATAACATAAGAAAGTTTCTCAATACATAGATAATAGCAATCATAGACTAAGGTCCCCAAAATGAAGGACTCACCAACAAGCTTGGAATAACACCGACTAGCCACATGGAGGGGGAGGATGATCAACTTGAGTACCAGTTACTAAATGGTGATATTATGTGGGCAAGAGTATGCGTTAGTACGTTTGAATGTACTAAGTATGTGGGATGTAATGCAACAAGAAATAAACATCATGATAAAAATGCATAACAATAGGCAGTGGGCATATTATAGCAAGATGGCATGTATGAACAATGCATAAGTAAAACATGCTTAAGTAACACATGCTCATATAGGATATCATATGTGCAGAAGAGACTAAAGTAAATTTCCAAAGTATGAACCCCTTGGTAGGTTAGTGATGTTGCTACCCCATCACTTAGGTGGATAAGTACTAACCCTCGTCTAGGTTGGTGAAAATGCCACTCCATCACCATGGTGGAGAAGTAAAGACCCTTCGCTAGTTTGTCGAGTACAAACCTCCATCTAGGCTATTGATGATGCTGCCCCATCACCAGGTGGAGAAGTACAAACCCTTCACTAGGTTATCTGGGTGTTCAAACCCCCCGGATTGGGCATGGTCGATTCTACATTTTATATAGGATTCATCATATGCTCTAGTGCAATACTTTATATAAGAATAATCATATACATAAGCTCATTTCATCAGAATAACATTAGTCATATCATATCTCATGCTTTGGACCTTCATTTCCTCAAGAAACTATAACTGGACATTTTATCAAACACCTTGGGGTGTGTAGTGGGGGTAAAAGACCATGAAATTTGGAGATGAAATCATGCAATAAAATCTATACTAAAACCATCAGTCAACACTTTGTAACAATCCCAAGACAATCACATCAAAACCCCTCATCAAATTCAACATTAGATCCAAGATTTAGAGCTCAAAACATGCTAAAACAACCATACTTTCATGAACTAAAATAACTGTGCAGTAAATTTCTCAATATGCAAGACCCACAAGAAAAATCTATTTTAAATCATGCAATATTAGTAAAAAGGGGGCTTAGGCACCATGGGTGAAAGGACCCAATGGTTTAACTCCACATACTTTAGCTTTGGTGATGTTCTTGGTGAAGTTTGAAAATGGAGGCTTGAAGCTTGAAAAGAATCCTTAATTCCGGATGAGGGTTTTGAGTCTTAAAGTTTGAAGTGAAAATATGACTATGTTTTGGGAAGTATTGGGAAATGTTTAGGATGATATATGGGTGAAATAAGGTTAAGTATAGGTAAAAACACGTTAGCTTACACTTAGGCCCAAGTTACTAAGGCCTTGGATAGAGATAGAAATCACAGGCAGCCAAATACAGAGGTACGCGATGCTGATCTGTCGCGAAGGCCAATTAATACATGTCCGGACAGCTCCACGTTCGTGATCATCTCTGGAAATTGAAGGTTATGAAAATTGAAAGTGCTAATCGTTTGCTCTAAAATCGAGGTTAGACCTTTCTCCAGCTAATTTTGACCCCCTGAACAAGAATATGAATGTCGGATTTTCGAAATAACAAATGGATTTTGAGATATGAAATTTAAAGATCCGGGCATTCCGAGTCACACTTTTGGGCAGTTTTTGTGATCGTTTCAATATCTCCCCCTTAGGAACATTCATTCTCGAATGTGAAAAAGTCATACAATACAAGAATGATCATAAACAGATCAGCCCCAAATGCAATGCAACATCACATTTAAAACCCCATTTCAAAATCTCAACATGAGTGTCAAATCATCATGACTTGTCAACTTAAACATCAATGCATATGAATGACAGGGCTGAAAAATAAGACTTGAAATCACATAGAGGACTTAGAACTTGTACCTTAGGCTTGAGTGATGTGGAAAAAATAAGGATACCACTTTCGCAAGTCCACTTTGGCCTCCCAAGAAGACTTTTGATTTCTGGTTCCTCCAAAAGACCTTAATAGATGCCACCTCTTTGTTCCTCAATCTTTCACTTGCCTATCGAGGATATGAACTAGAACCTACTCATAACTCAAGTTATCCTCAACAACATGTACAACATCAAGAGGCATAATAGCATTAGGGTCACAAACACATTTTCTCAATATTGATACATGGAATGCCGGATAAACCAAATCCATTTCACTAAGCAGCTACAACTCATAAGCTAATTTGCCAACCCTCTTCACGACCTCATAAGGACCAATATATCTTGGACTCAGCTTTCCATTTTTACCAAAATGGACCACTCCTTTCATTGGAGAAACCTTCAAGTAAACCCAATCACCCACTTTGAATTCAATGTCTCTTCTTCTCACATCAGCATAAGATTTTTGACGACTTTGGCCTATTCTCAACATTTCTCTAATCATCCTGACCTTCTCAAGATCCTCCATAACCAGATAAGGTCCCAATAAAGCTACCTCTCCAACCTCTAACCAACCCACCAATGATCTACAATGTCTCCCATAAAGAGCCTCAAATAGAGCTATACCGTTGCTAGAGTGATAACTATTGTTGTACGCGAATCAAAAGAAGATGGTCATACAACTACCCTCTAACTTAAAAATGCATGCCCTAAGCATATCTTCAAGGGTTTGAATTGTGCTTTTGACTTAACCATCCGTTATAGGGTGGAAGGCCGTACTAAGATGAACTTTGGTACCAAGACCCCTTTGAAAAGACCTCCAATAGTGTGAAGTAAATTGTGCAACACGATCCGATATAATGTATAAGGGAACCCCATGTAATCTCACTATAACACCCCACATTTTTACATGTACTAATTCTATGTAAATGAATCATGTTATGGTTTGGTCGAATTAGCGTCAATTCTTGAAAGTGCTTGAATCTCATGTTAATGGGCGATATGTGATTCTAAATGCTTAAGAGGGCTGATGGTATATATGTATTGGTGTTAAATTGAGGATATATCAACCCTAAACTAAGTAAATAATTGAGGTTATTACATGACTTAATAATTTAGTAGGAGAGTCACCTACTTATAATTGATAGCCAATCGAAAGCGAGGCTCGACACTGAAAATTGTTCAAGTTCGGTTATGAATAAATTTCTTGTTAAGGTTGTAACTTTGGTCCATGTTTTAGTATCATAAATGGACCTTATTTTCAGTCCAATAAGAGTTTAAAAACGTCCTAAGTACTCTGCAAACAACTTGGCCATTTGGACCCAAAACGAAATAAGAAGAAAGCTGGAAATTGGCAGCATAGGTCCATCATATGTGAGACCCAATTGAGCCCAATTTTGGAGGATAAGACTCTACAATAATAGATTATTGATAGGTGTCATTATGAAGTCAAAAGTGGAAGACAAATTTGGTCAATTTATCTTTAAAAACGTGCTAAGTGCAGCACTAAACCATTCCACTAGGAAATAAAGTTTCATCTTTCTTACAGTCATTTGTCCTCTTTATAATTGACTTCACCAAGTAGCAAACTCAATTGTCTAAGTCTTTTGAAAGGATTACAGAACCTATAAGGCAAAGGTAAGCAATTATACTTGTGTGTTTTGTATGATTTCTTCATGAAAACAAGAAGTACATGATAGTATGTGAATCTGGAAATCTGCTTGAAATTCTGGACAGCTTGTGTCCACAAAGTTGTTGCACACTTGCCTTTTATTTTGGTGACTTCTACATGATTTTTGGACTTTATTATGAAGAGAATTTGATGTTATTAACATGGTTGAAGTTATAGATGTTGCTAATATGGTTTCTT